>JAUIMM010001083.1:600000-771164 GCA_031769625.1 Taudactylus pleione
TGTGGCATGGAGCCTGTGAGAGCAGCAGGGGAAGGGTCTGTGGCATGGAGCTGCTCAGGGCAGCAGGGGAGGGGACTGTGGCATGGAGCTGCTGAGAGCAGCAGGGGAAGGGTCTGTGGCATGGAGCTGCTCAGGGCAGCAGGGGAGGGGACTGTGGCATGGAGCTGCTCAGGGCAGCAGGGGAGGGGACTGTGGCCAGACATGCCCGCAGCTATCAGGCACTTCTATTCGCCCCTACCCAAGCAGGAATGCTTGTAAATAAATAAAAGGAATTATATTATTATCCCTTCCAGCAAAGCCAGACATATATAATTATTATTACACTGGGGGTGATCTTCCACCCCTCAGTTATCTGGCAGCTTGTGATAGTGACATGTAAGGTGTGCATTTCAGAGATTTCGGTCATATTGCGTGAAATAATCCTGGTGCACATACAGAAGGTGCGCCTGCAGCCCGGGCCAACCTCTCTGTGAGTAATATTGTAGATGGGGGATGTGTGAGACACTGCGCAGTTCATTTGTTCATCTCTTGTAAACTAAAAGTCCTTCATATGTTGGAACTTGGAAGCAAACCTTGAACCTTTTAAGCCATGTCATCTGCCACATAACTGAATAAATGACTTTCATTGTGACAAAGCCACTCTGCTTTCCTTCTTCTTTCTTTGCCACCTGTAGATTTGTCATCATTCTTCAGGTTCCCTGGGGGTGACGAGTGGTCTTGGTGGCATGTGTTAGTCACTGGGACATCTCCTTGAGGTCAGAAAAGAACATTTGCCAGGTGAGCTGTAGTACAATCTCCCTGAGAGTAAATATACTGTATACAGAGCCCGAGGATAAGGTATCTATTGCCCTGCCAGGACAAGGTATCTTCTAGAGAATATATATTCTGTGTTGTAATAATGGAAACATATTCAACCATAGGGTCTGGAAGGGTTGGCTATAGTACATACTGTACGTACATTGTAGAGGTTTCATCAAATAATGAGCAGGTATGAATGGTATCTAGCAGAATTGCTGGTAGACCGGGGTCCACTCTACCATGGCTAACAGGTAAACCTGTCATCTGCTCTGTAGTCACAGCTTTGTGTCCAGGCCCTCAGAAGATCATTCCCAGCCAGGTAAGCTTCATCTCACTACTAAGAGACCAGGAACATAACATGCGTGTGTCCTCCAAGCTCATGCAGGAATACCACAACGATCCACGTCCAGAATATGTATCTGTGTCCATATGTCTTCCACGTATCTCAGGAGTCCTGACCAATGTCCCAATCCAGGTGAAGAATACAAATACAGCAATTAATCACAATTATTAGATTACTAAGGCATGATGATGCAATAGACGTATCTACGTGATATAGAATGGGAAAATCCCAGCTGTGGGAGAGGTGGAGATGACCATGAGCCATTTATCATCTTTAGGACATTGCCACTCGGGGACACCAGAGGTCTTTTGCTGCATCTTACATTGTGGGAGAAAAACACTGTAATTATTAGGGGTGTGCACCGGCCACTTTTCGTGTTTTGGTTTTGGATCTGGATCTTTCTTCGTGTTTTGGATCTGGATTGGTTTTGCCAAAACCACCCTTCCGTGTTTTGGGTTCTGGGTTTTGTGTTTTGGATCTGTATTTTTTTTTTAAAAAGCATAAAAACAGCTAAAATCACAGAATTTGTTGGTTTCTCTGCTCCTATGCTATTATTAACCTCAATAACCTTAATTTCCACTCATTTCCAGTCTATTCTGAACACCTCACACCTCACAATAGTGTTTTCATGTCCAAAAGGTTGCACCGAGGTAGCTGGATGACTATGCTAAGCGACACGAGTGGGCGGCACAAACACGTGACCCATCTAGGAGTGACACTGCAGTGGCAGACAGGATGGCAGTTAGAAAAACTAGGCCCCAAACTGTACATAATGCAAAGAAAAAAAAGAAGTGCAAGATGGAATTGTCCTTGGGCCCTCCCACCCACCCTTATGTTGTATAAACAGGACATGCACACTTTAACAAATCAATCATTTCAGCGCCAGGGTCTGCCACACAACTGTGGCTGAAATGATTGGTTCGTTTGGGCCCCCACAAAACAAGCTGGCAATTAATGTGTCCCTGCACAAACTGGCTCTACGGAGGCAAGATGTCATCCTCCTCATCCACCGATTCCTCACCCTCTTCAGTGTGTACATCCTCATCCTCACAAAGTATTAACTCGTCCCCACTTGAATCCACCACCACAGGTCCCTCTGTACCTTCTGGAGGCTGGTCTGCCTGGAAGAGCTGATAATTCATTTTGATGAACATCATCTTCTCCACATTCTGTGGAAGCAACCTCCTACGCCTTTCGCTGACAAGGTTCCCGGCTGCACTAAACACTCTTTCGGAGTACACACTGGAGGGGGGGCAACTCAGGTAAAATAGAGCCAGCTTGTACAGGGGCCTCCAAATTGCCTCTTTTTCCTGCCAGTACAGGTATGGACTGTCTGACATGCCTACTTGGATGCTGTCACCGATGTAATCCTCCACCATTCTGTCAATGGTGACAGTATCATATGCAGTGACAGTAGACATGTCAGAAATTGTTGCCAGGTCCTTCAGTCCGGACCAGATGTCCAAACTTGGTCCTGCCTGCCCTGCATCACCGCCAGCGGGTTGCTTAGGATACCTAAGTTTTTTCCTGGCAGCCCCAGTTGCGGGAGAAAATGAAGAAGGAGCCGTTGACGTGTCACGTTCCGCTTCAGCTGACAGTGTGTTCACCAGCAGGTCTTTGCACCTCTGCAGGCTTGTGTCGGCCGGAAAGAGAGACACCACATAGGCTTTAAACCTAGGATCAAGCACGGTGGCCAAAATGTAGTGGTCTGATTTCAACAGATTGACCACCCTGGAATCCTGGCAAAGCGAATGAAGGGCTTCATCCACAAGTCCCACATGCCGAGCGGAATCGCTCCGTCTTAGCTCCTCCTTCACTTTCTCCAGCTGCTTCTGCAAAAGCCTGATGAGGGGAATGACCTGACTCAAGCTGGCTGTGTCTGAACTGACCACGTGTGGCAAGTTCGAAGGGCTGGAGAACCTTGCACAACACGGAAATCATTCTCCACTGCGCTTGAGTCAGGTGCATACCCCCTCCTTTGCCTATGTCATAGGTGGATGTATAGGCTTGTATGGCCTTTTGCTGCTCCTCCATCCTCTGAAGCATATAGAGGGTTGAGTTCCACCGCGTCACAACCTCTTGCTTCAGGTGATGGCGGGGCAGGTTCAAGAGTGTTTGCTGGCGCTCCAGTCTTCGGCACGCAGTCGCTGAATGGCGAAAGTGGCCAGAAATTTTTCGGGCCACCCTAAGCGTCTCCTGCACGCCCCTGTCGCTTTTCAGAAAATTCTGCACCACCAAGTTTATTGTGTGAGCAAAACATGGGACGTGCTGGAATTTGCCCAGATGTAATGCCCGCACAATATTGGTGGCGTTGTCAGATATCACAAATCCCCAGGAGAGTCTAAGTGGGGTAAGCCACTGGGCGATGATTTCCCTCAGTTTCTCTAAGAGGTTGTCGGCGGTGTGCCTCTTACTGAAACCGGTGATACACAGCGTAGCCTGCCTTGTAACGAGCTGGCGTTTCTGAGATGCTGCTACTGGTGACGCTGCTGCTGTTGCTGCGTAAGGTGATACATCTACCCAGTGGGCTGTCACAGTCATATAGTCCTTAGTCTGCCCTGTTCCACTTGTCCACATGTCCGTGGTTAAGTGGACATTGTGTACAACGGCATTTTTCAGGACACTGAGGACACTTTTTCTGACGTTTCTGTACAGTCTCGGTATCGCCTGCCTAGTGAAGTGGAATCTAGACGGGATTTGGAACCTGGGACACACTACCTCCATCAATTGTCTAAATCCCACTGCACTAATGGCGGATACCGGACGCACGTCTAACACCAACATAGCAGTCAAGGCCTCAGTTATACGTTTTGCTTCAGGATGACTGCTGTCGTACTTCATCCTCCTCGCTAAGGACTGTTGGAGGGTCAATTGTTTAGTAAAAGTAGTGGTGTTCCTACTTCCTCTCTGGGATGATGAACGACTCCCAGCAGCAGCGGCAGCAGTAGGCGTAGCAATGCAGGATCCTCCAGAGGAATCCCGGATAGGAGAGTCAGTCATGCCAGTGACATGGCCTGCAGGACTACTTCCGATCCTGACTAAGGAGGAAATTGACGAGGAGGGAGTTGACGGTGTGGTTTGCAGGCGCTTGGATACAACAGGACAACGGGATTTAGGTGTCCCTGGACTGCTTACGGTCTTAGCCAAAGTTTCTGAACTTGACAGTAACTTTTTATGAACGCGCTGCAGGTGCCGTATAAGGGAGGATGTTCCTAGGTGGTTGACGTCCCTACCCCTACTTATTTCACCTTTACATATGGTACATATGGCAAGACAGTTGTTGTCCGGATTTGGATAGAAATATTGCCAGACCAAAGAGGTGGAATGTTTGGTCTTCTGCCCAGGCATGACCGTGATGGGCTTTTTCATCCCACGGACAACAACTGTCTCCCCCGGAGCCTGATTTAAACAAACCACATCACCATCAGAATCCTCCTCGCCAACTTCCTCAGCGCCAGCTACACCAGTATCCTCATCCTGTTGTACTTCAACAGTGACATCTTCAATTTGCATATCAGCAAGTGGACTGTGGGTGCTCCTTTCAGCACTTGCAGGGGGCGTGCAAATGGTGGAAAGAGCCACCTCTTCACGTCCAGTGCTGGGAAGGTCAGGCATCGCAACCACCACCACACTTGGACTCTCCTTGGGGATTTGTGATATCTTCTTAGAAAGCACAGTTCTTCGCTGTGCTTTTGCCAGCTTAACTCTTTTGATTTTTTTAGTGGGAGGAGGGCTTCCATCGTCATGTGAAGCTGAACCACTAGTCATGAACATACTAGGGATCGACCTTAGCCGTTCCTTGCCACTCCGTGTCGTAAATGGCATATTGGCAAGTTTACGTTTCTCTTCAGCTGATTTAAATGTCTTTTTCAAGGTCATTTTCCTGAACTTTGCCATTTGGGATTGTATGTGCCCTCTACTATGACATTGGGCATCGGCCTTGGCAGACGACGTTGATGGCATGTTATCGTCTATGTCATGACTAGTGGCAGCAGCTTCAGCACTAGGAGGAAGTGGTTCTTGATCTTTCTCTATTTTATTTTTATCGGAGAAAGTTTGGTCCTCCATTTATGTTATATCGATTTGATATATACGTGCGGCTAAACACAGAAAATAATTTTTTTTTTGGTTTGGACTGGAGTGTACTTTGTGGGTTACAGCACCCTTTAACGGTCAAGCCAGCCGGCCCTTTACTTATGACACAGGCGCACTCTTGGCACTACTTTGTTGATGCACGTGCGGCTACTGCGCACACAATTCACAAACACAGAAAATAATTTTTTTTTGGTTTGGACTGGAGTGTACTTTCGGGGGTTACAGCACCCTTAACGGTCAAGCCAGCCGGCCCTTTACTTATGACACAGGCGCACGCTTGGCACTACTTTGTTGATGCACGTGCGGCTACTGCGCACACAATTCACAAACACAGAAAATAATTTTTTTTTGGTTTGGACTGGAGTGTACTTTCGGGGGTTACAGCACCCTTTAACGGTCAAGCCATCCGGCCCTTTACTTATGACACAGGCGCACGCTTGGCACTACTTTGTTGATGCACGTGCGGCTACTGCGCACACAATTCACAAACACAGAAAATAATTTTTTTTTGGTTTGGACTGGAGTGTACTTTCGGGGGTTACAGCACCCTTTAACGGTCAAGCCAGCCGGCCCTTTACTTATGACACAGGCGCACGCTTGGCACTACTTTGTTGATGCACGTGCGGCTACTGCGCACACAATTCACAAACACAGAAAATAATTTTTTTTTGGTTTGGACTGGAGTGTACTTTCGGGGGTTACAGCACCCTTTAACGGTCAAGCCATCCGGCCCTTTACTTATGACACAGGCGCACGCTTGGCACTACTTTGTTGATGCACGTGCGGCTACTGCGCACACAATTCACAAACACAGAAAATAATTTTTTTTTGGTTTGGACTGGAGTGTACTTTCGGGGGTTACAGCACCCTTTAACGGTCAAGCCAGCCGGCCCTTTACTTATGACACAGGCGCACGCTTGGCACTACTTTGTTGATGCACGTGCGGCTACTGCGCACACAATTCACAAACACAGAAAATAATATTTTTTTTGGTTTGGACTGGAGTGTACTTTGGGGGTTACAGCACCCTTTAACGGTCAAGCCAGCCGGCCCTTTACTTATGACACAGGCGCACGCTTGGCACTACTTTGTTGATGCACGTGCGGCTACTGCGCACACAATCAACAAACACAGAAAATAATTTTTTTTTGGTTTGGACTGGAGTGTACTTTCGGGGGTTACAGCACCCTTTAACGGTCAAGCCAGCCGGCCCTTTACTTATGACACAGGCGCACGCTTGGCACTACTTTGTTGATGCACGTGCGGCTACTGCGCACACAATTCACAAACACAGAAAATAATATTTTTTTTGGTTTGGACTGGAGTGTACTTTGGGGGTTACAGCACCCTTTAACGGTCAAGCCAGCCGGCCCTTTACTTATGACACAGGCGCACGCTTGGCACTACTTTGTTGATGCACGTGCGGCTACTGCGCACACAATTCACAAACACAGAAAATAATTTTTTTTTTGGTTTGGACTGGAGTGTACTTTGGGGGTTACAGCACCCTTTAACGGTCAAGCCAGCCGGCCCTTTACTTATGACACAGGCGCACGCTTGGCACTACTTTGTTGATGCACGTGCGGCTACTGCGCACACAATTCACAAACACAGAAAATAATATTTTTTTTGGTTTGGACTGGAGTGTACTTTGGGGGTTACAGCACCCTTTAACGGTCAAGCCAGCCGGCCCTTTACTTATGACACAGGCGCACGCTTGGCACTACTTTGTTGATGCACGTGCGGCTACTGCGCACACAATTCACAAACACAGAAAATAATATTTTTTTTGGTTTGGACTGGAGTGTACTTTGGGGGTTACAGCACCCTTTAACGGTCAAGCCAGCCGGCCCTTTACTTATGACACAGGCGCACGCTTGGCACTACTTTGTTGATGCACGTGCGGCTACTGCGCACACAATTCACAAACACAGAAAATAATTTTTTTTTTGGTTTGGACTGGAGTGTACTTTGTGGGTTACAGCACCCTTTAACGGTCAAGCCAGCCGGCCCTTTACTTATGACACAGGCGCACTCTTGGCACTACTTTGTTCATGCACGTGCGGCTACTGCGCACACAATTCACAAACACAGAAAATAATTTTTTTTTGGTTTGGACTGGAGTGTACTTTCGGGGGTTACAGCACCCTTAACGGTCAAGCCAGCCGGCCCTTTACTTATGACACAGGCGCACGCTTGGCACTACTTTGTTGATGCACGTGCGGCTACTGCGCACACAATTCACAAACACAGAAAATAATTTTTTTTTTGTTTGGACTGGAGTGTACTTTCGGGGGTTACAGCACCCTTTAACGGTCAAGCCATCCGGCCCTTTACTTATGACACAGGCGCACGCTTGGCTCTACTTTGCTGATGCACGTGCGGCTACTGCGCACACAATTCACAAACACAGAAAATAATTTTTTTTTTGGTTTGGACTGGAGTGTACTTTCGGGGGTTACAGCACCCTTAACGGTCAAGCCAGCCGGCCCTTTACTTATGACACAGGTGCACGCTTGGCACTACTTTGTTGATGCACGTGCGGCTACTGCGCACACAATTCACAAACACAGAAAATAATTTTTTTTTTGGTTTGGACTGGAGTGTACTTTCGGGGGTTACAGCACCCTTAACGGTCAAGCCAGCCGGCCCTTTACTTATGACACAGGCGCACGCTTGGCACTACTTTGTTGATGCACGTGCGGCTACTGCGCACACAATTCACAAACACAGAAAATAATTTTTTTTTTGGTTTGGACTGGAGTGTACTTTCGGGGGTTACAGCACCCTTAACGGTCAAGCCAGCCGGCCCTTTACTTATGACACAGGCGCACGCTTGGCACTACTTTGTTGATGCACGTGCGGCTACTGCGCACACAATTCACAAACACAGAAAATAATTTTTTTTTTGGTTTGGACTGGAGTGTACTTTCGGGGGTTACAGCACCCTTAACGGTCAAGCCAGCCGGCCCTTTACTTATGACACAGGCGCACGCTTGGCACTACTTTGTTGATGCACGTGCGGCTACTGCGCACACAATTCACAAACACAGAAAATAATTTTTTTTTGGTTTGGACTGGAGTGTACTTTCGGGGGTTACAGCACCCTTTAACGGTCAAGCCAGCCGGCCCTTTACTTATGACACAGGCGCACGCTTGGCACTACTTTGTTGATGCACGTGCGGCTACTGCGCACACAATTCACAAACACAGAAAATAATTTTTTTTTTGTTTGGACTGGAGTGTACTTTCGGGGGTTACAGCACCCTTTAACGGTCAAGCCATCCGGCCCTTTACTTATGACACAGGCGCACGCTTGGCTCTACTTTGCTGATGCACGTGCGGCTACTGCGCACACAATTCACAAACACAGAAAATAATTTTTTTTTTGGTTTGGACTGGAGTGTACTTTCGGGGGTTACAGCACCCTTAACGGTCAAGCCAGCCGGCCCTTTACTTATGACACAGGTGCACGCTTGGCACTACTTTGTTGATGCACGTGCGGCTACTGCGCACACAATTCACAAACACAGAAAATAATTTTTTTTTTGGTTTGGACTGGAGTGTACTTTCGGGGGTTACAGCACCCTTAACGGTCAAGCCAGCCGGCCCTTTACTTATGACACAGGCGCACGCTTGGCACTACTTTGTTGATGCACGTGCGGCTACTGCGCACACAATTCACAAACACAGAAAATAATTTTTTTTTTGGTTTGGACTGGAGTGTACTTTCGGGGGTTACAGCACCCTTAACGGTCAAGCCAGCCGGCCCTTTACTTATGACACAGGCGCACGCTTGGCACTACTTTGTTGATGCACGTGCGGCTACTGCGCACACAATTCACAAACACAGAAAATAATTTTTTTTTTGGTTTGGACTGGAGTGTACTTTCGGGGGTTACAGCACCCTTAACGGTCAAGCCAGCCGGCCCTTTACTTATGACACAGGCGCACGCTTGGCACTACTTTGTTGATGCACGTGCGGCTACTGCGCACACAATTCACAAACACAGAAAATAATTTTTTTTTGGTTTGGACTGGAGTGTACTTTCGGGGGTTACAGCACCCTTTAACGGTCAAGCCAGCCGGCCCTTTACTTATGACACAGGCGCACGCTTGGCACTACTTTGTTGATGCACGTGCGGCTACTGCGCACACAATTCACAAACACAGAAAATATATTATTTTTTTAGCACTTGGGGGGAGCGCCCCTGATGGACAGAGCACCCCCTGGACAACACTACAGCTCTCCTTTAGGACTGGGACACTGCACAGGACTTTGGAGTGGACACAGCCCCTATGGAGAACTGACTGCACAACACAGTCCAGCCAGCCCCTATGGACTTTGAAGTAGTGGACACAGCCCCTATTAACAACAGCAGCACAGCACAACACAGCCAGCCCCTATGGACTTTGAAGTAGTGGACAACAGCAGCACTACACTACACTACACAGCCCTAACTCCCACCCTCCCTCTTCACTGTCCACAGCCGAGTGAGAAAATGGCGCCGACGCGGGTACCTTATATAGGATCCAAAACCCGCGAGACTCGGAAGGCGGGATGATGACGTTTTGCCTCGATTTCAGATCCGAGTCAGGCGGGAAAAGTCGAGCCTGACTCGGATCGGACTCGGATCGGGGGGGCTCGGGGGGGTTCGGATTTCAGAAATCCGAACCCGCTCACCCCTAGTAATTATATAGTAATATAGCGATGTACTCTGCCACTCACTTCCCAGCAATGGACACAAGTTCTGACCTAACTGTACAAGGGGTTGTCTCTGTGTCCTACCATGTACCAAATAACCCCCCACCCATTACCTGGAGCCAGTAGCCTCTATCCCAGGGAATTACATATAAATACAAATAATGTTGAAGCGCTTGTTTGAAAAAGAACAATAGATACTATGAAAACAATTTAATAAAAACAATAGACATAATACAATTAATAACACAAACGTGGTATGCAGTGTTCTTGAATAAAACGTATTGACTCACAATGTCAGTGCAGGATATATAGCTCTCTATAAAGTGGGACAGTGCACGGATGATTAGAGATGATTTAATCCTTATGCCGGGATTTTAGAGCAGTGGTAAATGTGTACCATACACAGGTATAGCAATGCTAACTGTCCTGATACCCGTGGTAGTATGGATGTAGTCCAAAAACACTGGACGTCTCAAGTGAGCTGAGAACTGGTATGTCCTCCAGAATGTGTAGGTAAGACAGTTCGTCCAAGATAAAAATGATTAACTATGTAACCAGCCGTACCCGTTATGGCACAATATCTGTAATACACACACACTCACCCCAGATGGTCCTGGGCGGGGTGCAGCACTTCACCATCCAGCAACAAGGGTGCAAACTCTCTGTGTGTGTGTGTGATGGGCGCTCTACCGCCTGTCAGCGGGAACGTCAGCCTAATCAAGGCGGCTAGCAGGAATTCCGTCTCAATGTCACGGTTCAGTGGCTGCCTGAGGGTCTGTGATAATCCGGCTGTATAGCAACCACCTGTTCCCGGGGGGCTCGGTGCTGGGTGGGTGCACGGCTGGTGCAGAGTTCCGAGGGCTCAATAGAGAGACGGCAATCTCATGAACTTGAGCAATGTAAGTCCAGTGCACAATTTATCCAACAGAGCTATTGTAGTATTCCTTTCCTTGACTATTACATATTACTTGGAACCAGTAGGCTTCACCCCAGGACAGTACATGTTACCTGAAGCCAGGAAACTCTACCTCGAAACAACGCTCATTACTTAAAAGCTGTAGCCTCTGCCCCACGACATCCCATGTTACTTGAAGCCAGTAGCCTATGCCACATTACCTAAAGTGAATAACCTCTACCCCGCGATATTCCTTTTTACCGGAAGCCAGTAGCCTCTACCCCAGGACATCCCACATTAACTGAAGCCAGTATCCTCCACCCCAGGACATCCCACATTAACTGAAGCCAGTATCCTCCACCCCAGGACATCCCACATTAACTGAAGCCAGTATCCTCCACCCCAGGACATCCCACATTACAGTATCTGCGCCTTTATCCCAAGATATCCCATGTTACCTGAAGGCAGTAGCCTCTACCTCAGGATATCCCGTATTACAGTATCTGAAGCACCTATGCCAGGACGGGTTGGGTATGATATCCCAGCAGCTAAATAGCCGTCGGGTGAAATACCGACGCCGGATGCCCAATCATGAGAGATCTCGACAGGGGCATAACAGTATAATAACCCTACCCCTCTCCCCCCCAACCCTCCCTTGGTGATGCCTAACCCTAACCTCCCTGGGGGGTGCTTAACACTAACTCTCCCCCCGGTGGTGCCTAACCCCCCCTCCTTGCAGCCTAACCCTAAGTACCCCCGGGGATGCCTAACCCTCAATCGGGAAGCTGTCAAGGTTCCG
Source organism: Taudactylus pleione (assembly GCA_031769625.1). Lineage (NCBI taxonomy): Eukaryota > Metazoa > Chordata > Amphibia > Anura > Myobatrachidae > Taudactylus > Taudactylus pleione. The sequence goes on from JAUIMM010001083.1 coordinate 611,636, forward strand.
GCATCAGGATCTAGACAGTTCTCGGGATTTCGACGCCTATCTTTAGTCCCAAGTTGGGATTTCGATAGACGGCTTCCCGGCCGTTGGTATTTCAACTACATCCCACCAGGACCCCCATGTTTCCTTACAGCAGTGTCCTCCACTCTAGGCCAATCATACATGACAGTATCTGTAGCCAGTTGTACCTACCACCACTACAACACCTTGTTACCTTACAGCTCTATCCTCCGCCCCAGGACATCCCGCGTTACAGGAAGACGAGCTCTGCGCTTCACTGTGCTGTAGGGTTGGAATTCATCACTTTTATCCTGAACTGGGTGGAAGTGCAGCAGCTGCTGCTTTCTGACAAGCAGCGCTGGAGGAGGGGCTACTGACCAGATACAATTGCTACGCTATAAGGGCAACATATAAAAATGTGGTTGCTCCAACCATGAAAATGCCCTTGCAACCATTAGTTCCACAAACATCGTCAGTGATTTAATTGTAAAGGCATTTCTCATGGCATCAGCGGGAGGTAAGGCGGCTGTGTAATGTGGCGGCAGCTGGTTCCTCGGCTCCAGCATTACACACAGGAGATAGATGTAGCCCTGCTCTAAGAATAGCTTCTGGGCCAGAAATAACATTGCAGACAATGAGCAGTTGTGATGTCCTTACATACACTGCAGTGTAACTCTGTGCATTATAGACCCTGCTACATCACAGCCGGGGAGATTTATCACGTGTTACCTATAGCAACCAATCAGACTAGCTATTATTGTATAGACCATTGGTAGCCTTCAGATGTTCCACAATCAGAGGACTCTCTATAAATGGGACACATTATGTAACATGTAACCTTTATTGGATATATAATAAGAGATTTGAATTACACATAAATCATAAAAAAACAAAGTGCACGCCGTGTACATACCCCCCCCTCTAGGATATAGTCCTAGTAGTAGGGGCGGATTGGTCCCTGGAGAATCCTGAATAGGGTAAAGGCGGTGTGACGCGGTCTAGGGAGAGAAATAAAGCACGATATATCGTCTTGTGCAGTGGTTCTCAAACTCGGTCCTCAGGACCCCACACAGGTCACATTTTCCAGGTCTCCTGGCAGGTGCACAGGTGTATTCATTACTGATTGACACGTTTTGAAAAGATCCACAGGTGGAGCAAATTATTTCACTTGAGATTCTGTGAGGAGACCTGGAAAACATGCACTGTTTGGGGTCCTGAGGACTGAGTTTGAGAACCTGTGGTCTAGTGTGTAGCCAGCTTTAGGGGAGAGTAGACGCATAAGCACTTATGAAACAATAGTTTACCACCAGAGTACATGACGCGGTAAGGGGAGCAGCACACCTCACGGGTGGCGCATACCACGTTAAGGTAACATGGCAGGAGAGGGACTGCCCCCACGAGTGCTGCTCAGACATCCCAGAGCGCCACCTTGTGGTACCAAGGGTTCCTGAGCCCATTATAGAATGTACCAGATAAATGACAGCTATAATCTGATTGGTTTCTAGGGGCACCGTTCTCCCCCTGCGTGTGCTGTGCAGCCCCTCATCTATCCTTACTCCCTGCAGGGATCCAGGCGCCCCTGTGCGGGTCTGATCACAGGGACTGTATAGATGGGAGCTGCCTGTCCCTGCTCCTACAGTTCAGCTTCCATGAGAGAGGCAAAGTGAAACCTTTCACACAAGCTTGGCCGGGCAGATTGCTCACACATTCTTTGCTGTCGTTCCAAGTAGGTAATGGACTTGGCAAGTCAGACATGTGAGAGTCTCTTCGGCAGCGTGCCAGGACATTGTACTGACTGCTGGTGACGCCCTTCCTGGCTCCAGCTCAGTGCAGGCCATTATTCTGCTGGCACACTACTGTTCCTCCAGCCTCAGTGACTCAGCCCGCCTATTAGTGACTATGAGCTACTCTCACTCAGCCAGGGTCCAGCGCAGCCCCTGAGAGCTGAGCAGTGTTTCTCAAGCCCACTCCACATTGGAACCCTAACATGTTTTCCAGATCATCAAACAGGAGCACAGGTGTATTAATTGGACTACACAGGTGGTACTAAATATTACTGAGGATACCTTGAAAACATGCACTGTCAGGGTTCCATGAGGACCGTATTTGAGAAGCACTGTAATACAGTGCGGGGTAAAGGGAGGGGTCCTTTCTAATCCGTACTGCAGAACAGTGCATCACAAACCTGTCCCTCAGCCCCCGACCTCTTTCTGTGAGTGCGCTGTGCCAGTGGGTGTGGTTTACACAATTGCGCAATAAATCACCACTATTACAGACTACGCATAATGTAGCAGTTCTGTGATCTTCATCCAACTAAATTACTGCTACATCTTACAAAGGAGATAAATGATCCCGTCTAGAGACCTGCCGCTGGAGCGATGCAATTGCGTGGTTATTTGGAGGTGCACCTAAGGTAAACGCAGCGCACGTTATAGCACATTTGCAGGAAGACACGCTTCAGGCATATCAAGGGATGCCCTTGCGGCCAATCCAATTAGCAGGGAAGGGGACGAGTTGCCACTGCGATGGCGTAGTAACGCCAGCAACGGCACCACAACTGGCGGCCTGATCTCAGCCCGGACTCGAAAAAGTTTGTACGCAGCCCTGTGGGGCGTCAGACAAAAATATACCGGTACCGCAAGTGTACAGCCTCACTCGCACCATGAGTGAACTCGCGGCTGATTGGATTGACCTCTAAGATTATTACAATTTGGCCGCATCACAGAAACAACGTGATGATGATGATGACGGGATTATTGCAGATAGTGAGATAATATGGAAAATAAATCAAATCCACACATTCCCACTGAACAGCGATCCTGGCACCAACAATGTTACCTACATGGACGCAATACACGGAGGGCCTGATTCAGCTAGGATCGCAAGTGCTAAGACGCACGCAGTCGGACGATTTTTGCAATCGCAGTGCGCGGACTAGCCACTGCGATCAGGAATGAGATTGCAGTGTGTACACAGACCCATGGCAACGTGATTGACAGGAAGTGCCGATTGGGGGTGGTAACGGGTGGTCAGCTGAACGCAGGCATGCCAGTGTGTTCGCATGCCATTGCATGGGCGTGCATAAATTATCCACTTGCGATGCCTTCCACTGCCCGAGGCTTCATAGCGTGCGTGGCTGTCAGCAAGTCTTGAGTAAGGTCAGGGCTTGTGCAAGTGTGCGTATACTCTAGCGCACGCAGGGGGGGTTTCTGAGTACCCAGAAACCCTCCCTGACAGACTGGAGAGCAGGCACCATCTTCTTAAGCCCTGCTCCTTGCGGAAAAATGCCGCGATTTGCGAGTCAATTGGGAGGAGGCGGAGGCAATATGACGTGATTCCATTAGAATTGCACCATTTGGCTCCGCACCCTCCCGATTGACACGCAAATCGCAGCATTTTGTCGCTAGGGGGAGAGGTCTAATGACATGTGCCAGCCTTCTAGGTCCCATCCTTATCAGGTCTACAACCCGCAGCTGCTGCAAGGTAAGTGTGTGTAATGTATGTGTGACATACAGTAGGTGTGTGTGTAATGTATGTGTGTGACATACAGTAGCTGTGTGTGTGTAATGTATGTGTGTGTGTAATGTATGTGTGACATATAGTAGGTGTGTGTGTGTGTAAGGTATGTGTGACATGTATGTGTGTGTGTAATGTATGTGTGACATACAGTAGGTGTGTGTGTGTAAGGTATGTGTGACATACAGTAGGTGTGTGTGTGTGTGTGTGTGTAAGGTATGTGTGACTTGTATGTGTATGTATTATACAGTATATATTTATATATGTGTGTGTGTGTGTGTAAGGTATGTGTGACGTGTGTGTGTGTGTGTGTGTGTGTATATATATATATATATATATGTGTGTGTGTGTATATATATATATGTGTGTGTATGTTTTATATATATATATATATATATATATACACAGTATATATTTGTGTGTGTGTGGAAACCACCATGTAAGAATCCTGCATTGCCCCTGGTATGGGTCTGATGTTAGTGATTATTACTCTATGTTGCCCATGTATACGGATGTGAGTATGGGGAAGTGAGCATCCTTATGTCAAGCTGCGATCACATTGCGAATGGAAACATTTACATATCCCCGCTGATATTAGCAACTGCATATAAGCAGAATTGCGCTCCGTAGTGAATCAGGCCTTGAGACCCCTCAAGTGGGTTGTGTGCGACAATCAGAGCGGCGCTCTCATTAATCAGGGCGATGCCACTGTGGGTAATCAGGGCGATGTCGCTGTGGGTAATCAGGGCGACGCCGCTGTGGGTAATCAGGGTAATCAGGGCAATGCCGCAGTGGGTAATCAGAACGATGCCGCTGTGGGTAATCAGAACGATGCCGCTGTGGGTAATCAGAACGATGCCGCTGTGGGTAATCTGGGCGATGCCGCTGTGGGTAATCAGAACGATGCCGCTGTGGGTAATCAGAACGATGCCGCTGTGGAAAATCCGGGCGATGCCGCTATGGGTAATCAGAACGATGACGCTGTGGGTAATCACAACGATGCCGCTGTGGGTAATCCGGGCGATGCCGCTGTGGGTAATCAGAGCGATGCCGCTGTGGGTAATCAGAACGATGCCGCTGTGGGTAATCAGGGCGATGCCGCTGTGGGTAATCAGTGCGATGCCGCTGTGGGTAATCAGGGCGATGCCGCTGTGGGTAATCAGGGCGATGCCGCTGTGGGTAATCAGGGCGATGCCGCTGTGGGTAATCAGAACGATGCCGCTGTGGGTAATCAGGGCGATGCCGCTGTGGGTAATCAGGGCGAAGCCGCTGTGGGTTGGTTATCTGACATGGCTTCTCATGTGTGACCATGGCTTTACCTGGAGATGAGGAAAGAAGTACTGTACATAAATTGGGACTTAGGAAACTAATACATTGGAGAATGGCGGCTAAAAGGACTTTTTATTGTACTGTTAATTTATATTTTCCTATGTGGTGCAACAGGATTCAGCAGGCCCTGGACGCGTGGGCATGCTGATGCTTATAGTTCTACAAGCACCAGTGTGCTCTGGTAGTCATAGGTATATTGGCACTGGTATAACAATAAAAAACGGGAACTTTTTTGCTCAGTGCTCCTCCTAGTGCTCCTCCCAGTGCTACCTAGTGCTCCTCCCAGTGCTTCCTAGTGCTCCTCCCAGTGCTTCCTAGTACTCCTCCCACTGCTCTTCCTAGTGCTCTTCCTAGTGCTCCTCCCAGTGCTTCCTAGTGCTCCTCCCAGTGCTTCCTAGTGCTCCTCCCACTGCTCCTCCCAGTGCTCTTCCTAGTGCTCCTCCCAGCGCTCTTCCTAGTGCTCCTCCCAGTGCTTCCTAGTGCTCCTCCCACTGCTCCTCCCAGTGCTCCCATTTCACCAGCAGGTGACTGACAATGACCCATGTGTGAATAAAAATGATAATAGTGAAAAAATGGTGCTCTGGGGCCCACATAAAATATACAAGCGGCAGTAATGCTCATTCCTTGGGGTATATAAAGCTCAGTGATAACCTGGGTCTGTGTCTTACTGATGTTCTTCTCAGTTTACTTGTTAGATCTAAACTTGTTTGTTATGAAGAACACAGGAAAGTATTGTAGCATGAAACGGGGTCAGCGCCGCCATCCGGGCGGGACTTTGTACTTTATACAGACAGCAAAAGAGAGAATGTGAGGAATGTACTTTCCAGGGGTTTATTGTTACTTGGGATGAATATTCTTCCGGTTCTATGGTCAGTGTATAAATAAAGCCAGGTACAGGGCCCGACCCTCTCTCATGTATAAAGCTGGCGTAGATGCCTGGGAATGCACGCTTCCATTTCCCCTCAGCCAGTCCTGTTTCTGCGCCTCCTCTGCCTTTCTCATTACTTTCCCTCTATCAGTCATCTACATTCTCCTCACATTTCCATTATTACTGAGATTACAGCTCTGAGCCAGCGGAATTGTAGCTGTAACCCCCTGTTCCTCATTGTGGGGACTGATGATGGAATCATGTAGTGATAGTATTGTACCATGATGCCAGTGATGAGGATTTATGGACCAGGCTGGTAGAGGGGGGTCTGTGAGTGATGGGGGCTCACTCATCACATACACTGTCCAGACCCACGTCTGTCATTATGGGATTGGTGTGTGTGGCACAGCTGTGGGCAGGGCCGCCATCAGGGGGGGGGGGGGGCTGCGGGGACTCCAGTACCGGGCCCGCAGAGAGAGGGGGCCCGGGGAGCGGAAGGGTGACGTTGTGGAATGCAGTGATGGGCGGTGCAGAAGGAGGTGTGCAGAGGACGGTGTGCAGAGGGCGGTGTGCAGAGGGCGTGGTACAGATGGAGGTGTGCAGAGGGCGGTGTGCAGTTGGAGGTGTGCAGAGGCTGGTGTGCAGAGGCCGCTGTGCAGAGGGAGGTGTGCAGAGGGCGGTGTGCAGAGGGAGGCGTGCAGAGGGAGGCGTGCAGAGGGCTGTGTGCAGATGGCGTGGTACAGAGGGCGGTGTGCAGAGGGCGGTGTGCAGAGGGAGGTGTGCGGTGTGCAGAGGGCGTTGTGCAGAGGGCGTTGGGCAGAGGGAGGTGTGCAGAGTGCGTTGTGCAGATAAAGGTGTGCAGAGGCGGTGTGCAGAGGGCGGTGTGCAGTTGGAGGTGTGCAGAGGGCGGTGTGCAGAGGGAGGTGTGTAGAGGGCGGTGTGCAGAGGGCGGTGTGCAGATGTTGTGATGCAGAGGGAGGTGTGCAGAGGGCGGTGTGCAGAGGGCGTGGTACAGATGGAGGTGTGCAGAGGGCGGTGGGCGGTGTGCAGAGGGAGGTGTGCAGAGGGCGTGGTACAGATGGAGGTGTGCAGAGGGCGGTGTGCAGTTGGAGGTGTGCAGAGGCCGGTGTGCAGAGGGCGGTGTGCAGTTGGAGGTGTGCAGAGGCTGGTGTGCAGATGCCGCTGTGCAGAGGGAGGTGTGCAGAGGGCGGTGTGCAGAGGGAGGCGTGCAGAGGGCGGCGTGCAGAGGGAGGCGTGCAGAGGGCGGCGTGCAGAGGGAGGTGTGCAGAGGGCTGTGTGCAGATGGCGTGGTACAGAGGGCGGTGTGCAGGGGGCGGTGTGCAGAGGGAGGTGTGCGGTGTGCAGAGGGCGTTGTGCAGAGGGCGTTGTGCAGATGGAGGTGTGCAGAGGCGGTGTGCAGAGGGCGGTGTGAAGTTGGAGGTGTGGTGTGCAGAGGGCGGTGTGCAGATGGAGGTGTGGTGTGCAGAGGGCGGTGTGCAGAGGGAGGTGTGGTGTGCAGAGGGCGGTGTGCAGAGGGCGGTGTGCAGAGGGCGGTGTGCAGACGGAGGTGTGCAGAGGGCGGTGTGCAGTGGGAGGTGTGCAGAGATCGGTGTGCAGAGGGAGGTGTGCAGAGGGCGGTGTGCAGAGGGCGGTTTGCAGAGGGCGGTGTGCAGAGGGAGGTGGCAGACGGAGGTGTGCACAGGGCGGTGTGCAGAGGGAGGTGTGCACAGGGCGGTGTGCACAGGGCGGTTTGCAGAGGGCGGTGTGTGCAGAGGGCGGTGTGCAGATGGAGGTGTGCAGAGGGCTGTGTGCAGTTGGAGGTGTGCAGAGGGCGGTGTGCAGAGGGAGGTGTGCAGAGGGCGGTGTGCAGAGGGAGGTGTGGAGATGGAGGTGTGCAGAGGGCGGTGTGCAGAGGGAGGTGTGCAGATGGCGTGGTGCAGAGGGAGGTGTGCAGAGGGAGGTGTGCAGAGGGCGGTGTGCAGAGGGCGGTGTGCAGAGGGCGGTGTGCAGAGGGCGGTGTGCAGATGTTGTGATGCAGAGGGAGGTGTGCAGAGGGCGTGGTACAGATGGAGGTGTGCAGAGGGCGGTGTGCAGTGGGCGGTGTGCAGAGGGCGGTGTGCAGAGGGCAGTGTGCAGAGGGCGGTGTGCAGTTGGAGGTGTGCAGAGGCCGGTGTGCAGAGGGCGGTGTGCAGTTGGAGGTGTGCAGAGGCCGCTGTGCAGAGGGAGGTGTGCAGAGGGCGGCGTGCAGAGGGCGGCGTGCAGAGGGCGGTGTGCAGAGGGCGGTGTGCAGAGGGCGGTGTGCAGAGGGAGGTGTGCAGTGTGCAGAGGGCGTTGGGCAGAGGGCGTTGGGCAGAGGGAGGTGTGCAGAGGGCGTTGTGCAGATGGAGGTGTGCAGAGGCGGTGTGCAGAGGGCGGTGTGCAGTTGGAGGTGTGCAGAGGGCGGTGTGCAGAGGGAGGTGTGCAGATGGAGGTGTGCAGAGGGTGGTGTGCAGACGGAGGTGTGCAGATGGAGGTGTGCAGAGGGTGGTGTGCAGACGGAGGTGTGCAGAGGGCGGTGTGCAGTGCAAGATGTGCAGAGGGCGGTGTGCAGAGGGAGGTGTGCACAGGGCGGTGTGCACAGGGCTGTGTGCAGAGGGCGGTGTGCAGATGGAGGTGGCAGAGGGCGGTGTGCAGAGGGAGGCGTGCAGAGGGAGGCGTACAGAGGGCGGTGTGTAGAGGGAGGTGTGCAGAGGGCGGTGTGCAGAGGGCGTGGTACAGATGGAGGTGTGCAGAGGGCGGTGTGCAGAGGGAGGTGTGCAGAGGGCGTGGTACAGATGGAGGTGTGCAGAGGGTGGTGTGCAGTTGGAGGTGTGCAGAGGCCGGTGTGCAGAGGGTGGTGTGCAGTTGGAGGTGTGCAGAGGCTGGTGTGCAGAGGCCGCTGTGCAGAGGGAGGTGTGCAGAGGGAGGTGTGCAGAGGGCGGTGTGCAGAGGGAGGCGTGCAGAGGGCGGCGTGCAGAGGGAGGCGTGCAGAGGGAGGCGTGCAGAGGGCGGCGTGCAGGGGGCGGCGTGCAGAGGGCGGCGTGCAGAGGGCGGCGTGCAGAGGGCGGCGTGCAGAGGGCGGTGTGCAGAGGGAGGTGTGCGGTGTGCTGAGGGCGTTGTGCAGAGGGCGTTGGGCAGAGGGAGGTGTGCAGAGGGCGTTGTGCAGATGGAGGTGTGCAGAGGCGGTGTGCAGAGGGCGGTGTGCAGTTGGAGGTGTGCAGAGGGCGGTGTGCAGAGGGAGGTGTGCAGAGGGCGGCGTGCAGAGGGCGGTGTGCAGATGTTGTGATGCAGAGGGAGGTGTGCAGAGGGCGTGGTACAGATGGAGGTGTGCAGAGGGCGGTGTGCAGAGGGAGGTGTGCAGAGGGCGGTGTGCAGAGGGCGTGGTACAGATGGAGGTGTGCAGAGGGCGGTGTGCAGAGGGCGGTGTGCAGTTGGAGGTGTGCAGAGGCCGGTGTGCAGAGGCCGGTGTGCAGAGGCCGGTGTGCAGAGGCTGGTGTGCAGAGGCCGCTGTGCAGAGGGAGGTGTGCAGAGGGAGGTGTGCAGAGGGCGGCGTGCAGAGGGCGGCGTGCAGAGGGTGGCGTGCAGAGGGCGGCGTGCAGAGGGAGGTGTGCAGAGGGCTGTGTGCAGATGGCGTGGTACAGAGGGCGGTGTGCAGAGGGCGGTGTGCAGAGGGAGGTGTGCAGAGGGAGGTGTGCGGTGTGCAGAGGGCGTTGTGCAGAGGGCGTTGGGCAGAGGGAGGTGTGCAGAGGGCGTTGTGCAGAGGGAGGTGTGCAGAGGCGGTGTGCAGAGGGCGGTGTGCAGTTGGAGGTGTGGTGTGCAGAGGGCGGTGTGCAGATGGAGGTGTGGTGTGCAGAGGGCGGTGTGCAGAGGGAGGTGTGGTGTGCAGAGGGCGGTGTGCAGAGGGCGGTGTGCAGACGGAGGTGTACAGAGGGCGGTGTGCAGTGGGAGGTGTGCAGAGATCGGTGTGCAGAGGGAGGTGTGCACAGGGCGGTGTGCACAGGGCGGTGTGCAGAGGGCGGTGTGCAGAGGGAGGTGGCAGACGGAGGTGTGCAGAGGGCGGTGTGCAGAGGGAGGTGTGCACAGGGCGGTGTGCACAGGGCGGTTTGCAGAGGGCGGTGTGTGCAGAGGGCGGTGTGCAGAGGGAGGTGTGCAGAGGGCGGTGTGCAGAGGGCGGTGTGCAGTTGGAGGTGTGCAGACGGCGGTGTGCAGAGGGAGGTGTGCAGATGGAGGTGTGCAGAGGGCGGTGTGCAGAGGGAGGTGTGGAGATGGAGGTGTGCAGAGGGCGGTGTGCAGAGGGCGGTGTGCAGAGGGAGGTGTGCAGATGGCGTGGTGCAGAGGGAGGTGTGCAGAGGGAGGTTTGCAGAGGGCGGTGTGCAGAGGGAGGTGTGCAGAGGGCGGTGTGCAGAGGGCGGTGTGCAGAGGGAGGTGTGCAGAGGGCGGTGTGCAAAGGGCGGTGTGCAGTTGGCGGTGTGCAGAGGGCGGTATGCAGAGGGCTGTGCAGATGTTGTGATGCAGAGGGAGGTGTGCAGAGGGCGGTGTGCAGAGGGCGTGGTACAGATGGAGGTGTGCAGAGGGCGGTGTGCAGTGGGCGGTGTGCAGAGGGCGGTGTGCAGAGGGAGGTGTGCAGAGGGCGGTGTGCAGAGGGCGTGGTACAGATGGAGGTGTGCAGAGGGCAGTGTGCAGAGGGCGGTGTGCAGTTGGAGGTGTGCAGAGGCCGGTGTGCAGTTGGAAGTGTGCAGAGGCCGCTGTGCAGAGGGAGGTGTGCAGAGGGCGGCGTGCAGAGGGCGGCGTGCAGAGGGCGGCGTGCAGAGGGCGGTGTGCAGAGGGCGTTGTGCAGAGGGCGTTGGGCAGAGGGAGGTGTGCAGAGGGAGGTGTGCAGAGGGCGTTGTGCAGAGGGCGTTGTGCAGAGGGAGGTGTGCACAGGGCGGTGTGCACAGAGGGCGGTGTGCAGAGGGCGGTGTGCAGATGGAGGTGTGCAGAGGGCGGTGTGCAGAGGGCGGTGTGCAGAGGGCGGTGTGCAGAGGGAGGTGTGCAGAGGGCGGTGTGCAGAGGGCGGTGTGCAGAGGGAGGTGTGCAGATGGCGTGGTGCAGAGGGAGGTGTGCAGAGGGAGGTGTGCAGAGGGCGGTGTGCAGAGGGAGGTGTGCAGAGTGTGGTGTGCAAAGGGCGGTGTGCAGAGGGCGGTGTGCAGAGGGCGGTGTGCAGATGTTGTGATGCAGAGGGAGGTGTGCAGAGGGCGGTGTGCAGAGGGCGTGGTACAGATGGAGGTGTGCAGAGGGCGGTGTGCAGTGGGCGGTGTGCAGAGGGCGGTGTGCAGAGGGAGGTGTGCAGAGGGCGGTGTGCAGTGGGCCTGGTACAGATGGAGGTGTGCAGAGGGCAGTGTGCAGAGGGCGGTGTGCAGAGGGCGGTGTGCAGATGTTGTGATGCAGAGGGAGGTGTGCAGAGGGCGGTGTGCCGTGTTATGAATGGATGGATCTGTGCCGTGTTATGATTGGATGGATCTGTGCCGTGTTGTTATGATTGGATGGATCTGTGCCGTGTTATGATTGGATGGATCTGTGCCGTGTTGTTATGATTGGATGGATCTGTGCCATGTTATGATTGGATGGATCTGTGCCGTGTTATGATTGGATGGATCTGTGCCGTGTTGTTATGATTGAATGGATCTGTGCCGTGTTGTTTTGATTGGATGGATCTGTGCCGTGTTATGATTGGATGGATCTGTGTCGTGTTGTTATGATTGGATGGATCTGTGCCGTGTTATGATTGGATGGATCTGTGCCGTGTTATGTTTGGATGCATCTGTGCCGTGTTATGAATGGATGGATCTGTGCCGTGTTATGATTGGATGGATCTGTGCTGTGTTGTTATGATTGGATGGATCTGTGCCGTGTTATGATAGGATGGATCTGTGCCGTGTTGTTATGATTGGATTAGGGAGGGGCGTGTGATAGAGACACTGATAAAGGGAAGTATAGACCGTATACAGGTACAGTCATTAGGGAGGGGCGTATGATAGAGACACTGATAAAGGGAAGTATAGACCGTATACCGCTACAGTCATTAGGGAGGGGTGTGTGATAGAGACACTAATAAAGGGAAGTATAGACCGTATACAGCTACAGTCATTAGGGAGGGGTGTGTGATAGAGACACTAATAAAGGGAAGTATAGACCGTATACAGCTACAGTCATTAGGGAGGGGCGTGTTATAGAGACACTAATAAAGGGAAGTATAGACCGTATACCGCTACAGTCATTATGGAGGGGCGTATGATAGAGACACTGATAAAGGGAAGTATAGACCGTATACCGCTACAGTCATTAGGGAGGGGTGTGTGATAGAGACACTAATAAAGGGAAGTATAGACCGTATACAGCTACAGTCATTAGGGAGGGGTGTGTGATAGAGACACTAATAAAGGGAAGTATAGACCGTATACAGCTACAGTCATTAGGGAGGGGCGTGTTATAGAGACACTAATAAAGGGAAGTATAGACCGTATACCGCTACAGTCATTATGGAGGGGCGTGTGATAGAGACACTAATAAAGGGAAGTATAGACCGTATACAGCTACAGTCATTAGGGAGGGGTGTGTGATAGAGACACTGATAAAGGGAAGTATAGAGACCGTATACAGCTACAGTCATTAGGGAGGGGCGTGTGATAGAGACACTAATAAAGGGAAGTATAGACCGTATACAGGTACAGTCATTAGGGAGGGGTGTGTGATAGAGACACTAATAAAGGGAAGTATAGACCGTATACAGCTACAGTCATTAGTGAGGGGCGTGTGATAGAGACACTGATAAAGGGAAGTATAGACCGTATACAGGTACAGTCATTAGGGAGGGGCGTGTGATAGAGACACTGATAGAGGGAAGTATAGACCGTATACAGCTACAGTCATTAGGGAGGGGCGTGTGATAGAAACACTGATAAAGGGAAGTATAGAGACCGTATACAGCTACAGTCATTAGGGAGGGGCGTGTGATAGAGACACTAATAAAGGGAAGTATAGACCGTATACAGCTACAGTCATTAGGGAGGGGTGTGTGATAGAGACACTAATAAAGGGAAGTATAGAGACCGTATACAGCTACAGTCATTAGTGAGGGGCGTGTGATAGAGACACTGATAAAGGGAAGTATAGACCGTATACAGGTACAGGCATTAGGGAGGGGCGTGTGATAGAGACACTGATAAAGGGAAGTATAGACCGTATACAGGTACAGTCATTAGGGAGGGGCGTGTGATAGAGACACTGATAAAGGGAAGTATAGACCGTATACAGGTACAGTCATTAGGGAGGGGTGTGTGATAGAGAAACTAATAAAGGGAAGTATAGAGACCGTATACAGGTACAGTCATTAGGGAGGGGCGTGTGATAGAGACACTAATAAAGGGAAGTATAGACCGTATACAGCTACAGTCATTAGGGAGGGGCGTGTGATAGAGACACTAATAAAGGGAAGTATAGACCGTATACAGCTACAGTCATTAGGGAGGGGCGTGTGATAGAGACACTGATAAAGGGAAGTATAGACCGTATACAGCTACAGTCATTAGGGAGGGGTGTGTGATAGAGACACTGATAAAGGGAAGTATAGACCGTATACAGCTACAGTCATTAGGGAGGGGCGTGTGATAGAGACACTGATAAAGGGAAGTATAGACCGTATACAGCTACAGTCATTAGGGAGGGGTGTGTGATAGAGACACTGATAAAGGGAAGTATAGACCGTATACAGCTACAGTCATTAGGGAGGGGCGTGTGATAGAGACACTGATAAAGGGAAGTGTAGACCGTATACAGCTACAGTCATTAGGGAGGGGCGTGTGATAGAGACACTGATAAAGGGAAGTATAGAGACCGTATACAGCTACAGTCATTAGGGAGGGGCGTGTGATAGAGACACTGATAAAGGGAAGTATAGAGACCGTATACAGGTACAGTCATTAGGGAGGGGCGTGTGATGGGATTGGGGATCTTGTATTGTTGTTCTATTGTTCTCCAATTTATCACTTATTTGTAATTATTCTGGATGGCTACAAATTGTGCCTCTTCCTCAGTGTAAGTCATACTACACCTATTCCATACATGCCCCCATCCCCTCTGTGCCCCCCACCACCATCAGTCTGTTTCCTGTCCATGCTGGGGACGTTGTGACGGAGGTTACTGGGTGCCCCATATATCTCACTGGTATTAATTCCTACAGAATTCTCACCAATATTGGCTCAGACTATAACATGGCGGCCTCCTCTGTGTTTAGGTGACAGACTCGCTTTGGTGTACTGTGCAGCATGAAATAAAATTATACCTGGTATTAATTAATTAACCTGACGCTGAGAGGGCTGATGGTCATCTCCTTCCCATGCTGAGTCATGTGAGGGTGGTTGCCTGCGCGGTCCCTCCTATATACAATTAGATAACCCAGGGGACGGAGTGACTGCGCGTTTATACCACCGGGGCTGGAGGGGACATAACAAATACGTAGCATTCTGCGTTTTTTTTTCCTGGGGATTTATTTTAGTATATAGAACCTAGGCCCTCATTCAGAGCCGCTCGCAATTAGCGCTCGCTCGTTCAGAAAAAGGGGGTGGCTATTCAAATGAACCGTACGCTCCTTGCGGTCTGTTGCCACCTCCATGTCTGAACGAGCGAACAAAACATGTGCTCGTTTATTTGATAAAAACGCCCCCTGGCCGCTCGCATCCTACGTCATGTCCGCTATTTATTAGATTAATCGAGTACATCGACCAGGGTATGAGCTGCTCGCTATTCTTGTGGTTGGTTTTTCCTACCACAATTTTGCGAGCAGTTCTGGCTAAAAAAAACCCCAGTGACGTGGTCAATGACGCTGCTGTTTTAAATATGCACACCCATAAAATGCCCGTTTTGACCTTTAAGCACGCCTGCGATCGGATCTCCACTCCCCATTTTCAAGCACCTTCCCCTGTTACCACCCACATACGCCTCAACCTGTCACTCAAATTATCAGGCATTCGCTATTTTGCGAGCACATGAATTTCGGCCGCACTAACTGGGTCGCGCATACGTATAACGATCCGTACGCATGCGCAGTTTGGCAAACATCGCTCGGAGCGAACGAGCTGCCGCTTACGAGTGGATCTGAATCAGGCCCCTTGTTTTTTACTGCCTGAGTTTGCTGACCTTCATATTACCGTACATGGCTGCTTTTGGCCCGGCTACACCCATGCATGCTTGTACACAGACCTGGCACCTCTACAGTCTGCACTAAACCAGGCCCCAGGAATCTGCTCTGCACGATCGGATAGGTGGAACTATAGGAGAGGTTTCATTCAGTATCTGATCTAGAAGACAGACCTAGGGGTCTATTTACTAAGCAGACAGAGTGAAAAGTGATCAGAAAGTGATAAGGTACCAGCCAATCAGCTCCCAACTGTCATTTTTCAAACACAGCCTGTGAGATGACAGTTGGGAGCTGATTGGCTGGCACCTTATCACTTTCTTATCACTTTTCACTCTGTCTCCTAGCACTGTTTAGTAAATAGACCCCCTAGTATCCAAGTTTAATAAAGACTTGAGGTATTTTTGTTTCACGCGAGTTACCCGTGGTGGCATAGCTCGTTACCCTGTGCCTGAGAAGATGCCACACCTGGACGCTGTTTAATGAATGAACTCTGTCTCTTTCCATGAAACCAGACACCTCAAACTTCAAGGAACAACTTCTTTCATGTCCTGCCAGACGCTCCTGGGAAGTGCTGGCTCTGCAGGAGGCACTGAGGGTGCAGCTAATGATCAGATTGTGTGCATGGGGTTACCCTGGCACAACCACGTCACATAGCCTTTTATCATGTCACTCTCATTGTCACCTTACATTGGAAGAGCAGCTCTGGCTTCTGGGGTGAAACTGATCATAAATAAAAAGTGAAAGGTAATAAGGTGGGAAGCTGCATGCCAGACCTGTGTGTGGTGTGTATTGCTGTATTCTACTCACCAGGTGGCGCCCTTTCACTGCTATCACTTATTTCATTGTAATGTTAGTTAGACATTGATGTAAATGAACTCAATCTCTGTAGCTGTGTAATGCGAGATGCAATCTGGCAGGAACATGACAAATCATTTTAATAAGACAAATGCTGTTCATTTTTGCTTTATATATTCCTCTGAATGATTCATGTCCAATCATTTTTAACTTTTAAATAATGCACTTAAAATCCGTTTTGTTTTCTTCATGCGTGCCATCACCACAATCGTGACCGTTGTCCAGCCAGTCTCTCCTTACAGCACATAGCGGGTCTTTCTTAGGTCATTCCTTTCCCTACGTCCTTATATCAGGGAGAGGAGCGTCCTCCAACCAGCCCTTATATCAGGGAGAGGTGTGTCCAACCAGTCCTAATATCAGGGAGATGAGTGTCCTCCAACCAGTGCTTATATCAGGGAGAGGAGTGTCCAACCAGTCCTTATATCAGGGAGAGGGGTGTCCTCCAACCAGTCCTTATATCAGGGAGAGGTGTGTCCAACCAGTCCTTATATCAGGGAGAGGAGTGACCTCCAACCAGTCCTTATATCAGGGAGAGGCGCGTCCTCCAACCAGTCCTTATATCAGGGAGAGGCGCGTCCTCCAACCAGTCCTTATATCAGGGAGAGGAGTGTCCTCCAACCAGTCTTTATATTAGGGAGAGGAACGTCCTCCAGCCAGTCTTACATCAGGGAAAGTAGTGTCCTCCAACCAGCCCTTCTATCAGGGAGAGGAGCGTCCTCCAACCAGCCCTTCTATCAGGGAGAGGAGTGTCCTCCAACCAGCCCTTCTATCAGGGGAGGAGTGTCCTCCAACCAGTCCCTATATCAGGGAGAGGAGTGTCCTCCAACCAGTTCTTGTATCAGTGAGAGGAGTATTCTCCTACCAGTCCTTCTATCTGTCCTTATATCAGTGAGAGGAGTATTCTCCAACCAGTCCTTATATCTGTCCTTCCATCAGGTAGAGGAGTGTTCCCGAACCAGTCCTTCTATCTGTCCTTATATCAGTGAGAGGAGTATTCTCCAACCAGTCCTTCTCTCTGTCCTTCTCTCAGGAAGAGGAGTGTTCTCCAACCAGTCCTTCTATCTGTCCTTATATCTGGAGAGGAGTATTCTCCAACCAGTCCTTATATCTGTCCTTCCATCAGGGAGAGGAGTATTCCTGAACCAGTCCTTCTATCTGTCCTTATATCAGTGAGAGGAGTGTTCTCCAACCAGTCCTTCTATCTGTTCTTATATCAGGGAGAGAGTGTTCTCCAACCAGTCCTTCTATTTGTCCTTATATCATGGAGAGGAGTGTTCTCCAACCAGTCCTTCTATCTGTCCTTATACCAGGTAGAGGAGTATTCTCCAACGAGTCCTTCTATCTGTCCTTATATCATGGAGAGGAGTGTTCCCCAACCAGTCCTTCTATCTGTCATATCATGGAGAGGAGTGTTCCCCAACCAGTCCTTCTATCTGTCCTTATATCATGGAGAGGAGTGTTCCCCAACCAGTCCTTCTATCTGTCCTTATATCATGGAGAGGAGTGTTCTCCAACCAGTACTTCTATCTGTCCTTATATCAGAGAGAGGAGTGTTCTCCAACCAGTCCTTCTATCTGTCCTTATATCATGGAGAGGAGTGTCTCCAACCAGTCCTTCTATCTGTCCTTATATCAGGGAGAGGAGTATTCTCACACATTCCCACACACTCATCACACATGGGTCAGTAACCTGATATCAGGCGACAGGCAGCGATGGTCTCCGCCTCGTATCAGGCGACAGGCAGCTATGGTCTCAGCCTCGTATCAGACAACAGGTAGTGATAGTCTCAGCCTCGTATCAGGCAACAGGTAGTGACGGTCTCTGCCTCGTATCAGGCGACAGGCAGCGATGGTCGCAGCCTCATATCAGGCGACAGGCAGCGATGGTCTCAGCCTCATATCAGGCGACAGGCAGCGATGGTCGCAGCCTCGTATCAGGCGACAGGCAGCGATGGTCTCAGCCTCATATCAGGCGACAGGCAGCGATGGTCGCAGCCTCATATTAGGCGACAGGCAGAGATGGTCGCAGCCTCATCTGATGTTAAACAGATCCGATTTTTATCAGTATACAGCCAGACTGGGACATTGGGCCTCATTCAGACTCACTCGCAAGCGGCTGTCCGCTCGCAAGTGGGTCGATGGTGTGCACTGCGCATGCGCACGACGGAGGGAGCTCCGTCGTGCGCATGCGCCAGACGCGACGAGCAAAGGATTTTCCTTCGCTCGTTGTGTCTGATCAAAGGGGGCGTGCTGTCGATGTTGATTGACAGCACGCCCCCTTTGGTGGGCGTGCCGGGGGCGTGCCTGCCAGACGGAGGCGTTCCCAAGGGAACGCCTACCGTCAAAAGCCGGCCCCACTGACATCACTAGTGATGTCAGTGGGAGTGATTTTGGCTCTGATAGAGCCAAAATCACTCCAGGGCTTGTGGTCGAAAACCCCGACCACAGGCTTCTGGTCGCGATGGTCAAGACCATCGCGACCATCATCGTGCACGCTCGTATGTGCTGTAGGTGGTGACCCACAGCTATACGAGCGTCCAGGAGGACGCTCCATTTTTATGGAGGACGGCCCTCATTCAGAGCGAGCGCTCTGCTCAGAGCGTCCGGCTCTGAATGAGGGCCATTGTCACTACGGATGTAATTGGAATTCTATCATTCTAATACAAAGACTAATCATAGTACAGCTTTGTATGTCTGTGCATGGACAATTACTCTAACAATACTAAAACTGCAGTGATTGGTAATTGTTACAAGCTAATATTGTATTTTTGTATTAATTACACTGGTTGAGTGTTGTATTATTGTGTGTGAATTTTTTATTACCATATTAAATTTGTTACTCTGACTTCCAGCGCTTCATTCATTTATATATACATGTAATAAAGGAGGCCCTGCACTTTAATGGAACAGGAATGCTGTATAATATGGAATCTCTCCATAAGCCGAGCTCACTACCAATCCCGCTACTTGCTTCTGGGCCTATAGCCCTCCTCGGCTAACATGTAGATGTGTCTGTACGCAGTGTGAGGCACCGTCACTTAGTACTGAGGCCCGAGGGGTTGTGTGCCTCGATTTCTGTGAGCTGTGGGTGGGGTTAGAGATAAAGGGGCCATCCTCCTTGTTTGGTGCCTCACAGCACTTTGGGATATAGTTTACCGGTGCCTCTGCCTCAGGGAGGTTCTGATGTAGCGGCACATGAAACCATTGCTGGATCTATATGCTGTATACACTGAACACAGACAGGAGGCACCAGAGGAACAACAGGTGTCAGTGTGACGTGTAATACATGTCCGGCCACGCTGACTGTGCCTCCTATCACCGGTTATTATTTTCAATTATTTTTTTAAATCCTAATCTGCCGGCCTTGGTTTAGGATGCGGGCTGTACTTTCACAGAGATATGTCAGTGTGCAGCAGGCAATTTAGGAATAACTGATGTTAACCTCTGCCATTCAACGGACAGTAAAATACTAAAGACCCCCTGCTGGCAGTACTACATATTATCACACATGTATAGAGTGTAATCCTGTGTGCGAGGCCTCCTGTCCTCTCTGCCTGCTATTCCCCACTCTGGCTCTTCACTACTTTTGCTCCCAGTTATAAAGCACAGTGGAAAACCCTTGCGCTGTATACATCGTAATCACACCCTGGATGTCTGTTCTCTTTCTCTAGGCACAAGTAGCGGGGTCTCCTCATTCCTCACCAAGCCATGGTGCCAATCGCTCCATGCCCATGCCAGTCCGCTCCACGTCTGCCAGCTCCACACCTACCCATGTTCCTCAGGACTCCATAGCCGGACTAGGAGATGTACAGGAGGCATTTGCACACGGTAAGTGTTTGCCGGTTGCGTGACTAGTGTAGAGGTGACATTACTATCAGAGTCAATGTAATGGAACATGATTGTGGTCCCCGCTCCTCCTTAGCTGTATGTGGGTCCAGCACGGACACCGTACACCACTCGGCCTCAGCCGGGACCAACAAACGATTCCAGGCAGCTCTCTTGTGTCTATAACACATTTCATAACCAGTTGTAGTGCTTACACGTGAGATCGGTGCTGTGTCCGAGGCATGAGGCACTGATTCCTGGTGGTGGATGACGTTTTATGTTTTGACTGGCTTTCAGGTACCAGGAGGAATCTCCGTAGTGATTTACTGGTGGCTGCAGATTCCATTACTAACACCATGTCTTCTCTGGTGAAGGAGCTGCATTCAGGTAGGTGCCCGGCCTGCTGGCCTCAGGTATTAATCCCTGTACACCAGCAGTGGGTGAGACGCCGTCAGTGCTGGGACATGCAGAATACGTCTGGCTGTCTTGTGCCTCAGGCTCCTCTGATACAGACTGGTGTCCTGCATTCATAATGTTGGTGTGCGTGAGCTCCTTGTTGCACAGTGACTGAGAGCTCTGATACTGAGCCTGAGGACCTCATTCAGAGGTGGTCGCAAGAAGCGATCACTCTCTCTGAATGAGGACGGCCGCTTCTAGCTTTTTGGTGTGGCCTCCTGGTCGCAAGCTAAGCTGTGGGTTACCACCCACAGCTTAGCTAGCGACCAGGGTGATGGTCGTGATGGTCATCACCATCGGGGCTTGCGACCAGACCCTAAGGTTGGGTCTGGGTACTCGCAAGCCCCAGAGAGCTTTCTGCTCTGATCGGCCGCCCACGAAACAGTAGGCGTTCCTTAAGGAACGCCTCCGTTTTGGAAACCACCACCCCCCCCCTCGACCCGCCTACAAAAAGGGGCGAGTTGTCGATCAACATCGACAGCCGCCCCTTTTGTAGCGAGCTCCGGAGCGACAGAGTTTCTCTGTCGCTCCGAGGCTTGCGCACGTGTAGTGCGGCCGCTGTGCGTGCGCAGGGCCACCCATCGACCCGGTTGCGAGCACATCGGTGCTTGCAACCGGGTCTGAATGACCCCCTGAGACTTTCCAAGGTTACGATTTTTGCTTCTTGTGCATTAGACAAGTCACTCTGTGTCCTCATAAGCCACGTCTCAGCGTTCTGTAAGAAATATGTGCTTTATATAAGGAGGAAAATGTTTGCAGCTCCTCCTGGACCTCACGCGTTCCACATTATACCTGCAGCACTTTACACAACCGGCCCTCCAGGATTAATGCTGTGTGACTACAGCCAGGGCTTTAGTTTAGGCACCCCCGGGGGGAAAGTATTGTTAGGCACCCCCCGGGAGTGTTAGGGTTCGGGGAGGAAGGGGTTAAGGTTAGGCACCCCCCTGGGAGGAAGTTAGGGTTAGGCACCCCCCCCCCGGGGAGGTTAGGGTTAGGCATGACAAAGGGAGGGTTAGGGGGGGAGAGGGTAGGTATAGGGGACTTACCTGTCTGCATCGGGGTCCTGAACTGTCGGGCTTCTGTTGGCATATGACCCATTCCGTTATTATTATCCTATTAAATATAGGATAATAATAATAATAACGGATTGGGTCACAAGGGTTCCGCAGCACTTTACGAAGTACGTAAACAAACGAGTACACAAGAAACGGTTATTAACAGTACAAAACAATGCAGGACAAGGACATGGTTTATAAACATTGCTACATTAATGATCATAACACTTAAATAAGCAGCAGGGCGTTAGCAACCAAGCACATGAGGGAAGAGGGCCCTGCTCATGAGAATTTACATTCTAAAGAGGAGGGGCAGACAGACAGGGGTGACACAGATGGGTTAGACAGCGAGGAAGGCGTGTTGGGTTAGGAGGAGAGCTGGAAGGCTTTGATGAAGTAGTGGGTCTTGAGAGCCCATTTAAAGATTTGTAGATAAGTGGAGAATCTGATAGGGAGAGGGGAATAGTTCCAAAGGTAGGGAGGCGGGAGTGTACGAGGAAGTAATCATTTGGCAGGAGATGCGGCATGCATTTGTGGAGCGATGTGGGTAGACGGGAGAATATTGGGTGAGGGCTTTGTAAGTGAGTGTAAGAACCTTGAATTGGGAGCCAGTGGAGGGCTTGTAGAAGAGGGGAGGAAGATGAGTCGAGCAGCAGCATTGAGGACAGACTGGAGAGGAGAGAGATGGGAGTTGGGGAGGCCAGATAGGAGGAGGTTACAGTAGTCCAATCTGGAGATGACCAGTGAGTGTATGAGGGTCTTAGTTGCCTCGAGGGTGAGAGAGGATCTGTTCTTGGAAATATTTTTGAGATGGAAACGGCAGGACTGTGAGAGGTTCTGGATATGAGGTATGAAGGTGAGGGATGAGTCCAGGATAACTCCCAAGACAGCGCACTTTAGGGCTGGAGGAGATAGTTGTGCCATCAATTGACAAAGAAATAGTGGGAAGTGAGATTATGCGAGAGGGTGGGAAGATAATCAGCTCTGTCTTAGACATTTTCAGTGTAAGAAAGCGCTGGGACATCCAGGAAGAGATAGCAGAGAGACAGCTGGAGATACGGGTGAGGAGAGGGGGAGAGGTCAGGGGAGGAGAGGTAGATCTGAGTGTCATCAGCATAGAGATTATATTGGAGGCCAAAAGTGCTGATGAGTTCACCTATAGAGGACGTATAGAGAGAGAATAGTAGAGGTCCAAGAACAGAACCTTGGGGAGCACCTACTGTTAGTGAAAGTGGAGGGGGAGAGGAGTCATGAGAGGAGACAGAAGGAGCGGTCAGAGAGGTAGGAGGACAGCCAGGAGAGGGCAGTTATTAGTATCAAAACACTGGTTTTATGTATTGTGTACAGTATGGCAGACAGGGGAGGGGGTGTGTATTGTGTACAGTATGGCAGATAGGGGAGGGGGTGTGTATTGTGTACAGTATGGCAGACAGGGGAGGGGGTGTGTATTGTGTACAGTATGGCAGATAGGGGAGGGGATGTGTATTGTGTACAGTATGGCAGACAGGGGAGGGGGTGTGTATTGTGTACAGTCTGACAGATAGGGGAGGGGGTGAATGAATGATGATCTGATTAGTGTGTAATAGAATCCTCTCGCACAGGATGACTCACCGGGTGCGGGATCCCGATGAGTCAAAATGCCGACAACTTCAAACAGTAAGTATTAGGATTAGGGCTAGGCTGCGTGCAGGGAAGGTTAGGGTGCTGGATGGGATGATTAGGGTTAGGCGGGGGGAGGGGTTAGGGTCTGCTTTACAATACTTACAATTGCCAGGATTTTCATTTTCATTGTGATGCAGTACCCAGTTGATGATTGAGCCATGGGAGGGGGGTGAGTGAGGTGCTGAGAAGTGTGCATATGAATTAACTCTATTATCTCTCTGTCATGACTCACAATGGAGCCGTGCGCGGGCGTGCGTGTGTGCACATGCGTGTGTGAATGAATAATGTGCTGATCCGTGGGTGAAGGAATGAGGTCTACTATCTCTCGTAGTTGATAATGAAGTCAAGGGGACTGAATGAAGTGCTGAGGATGTGAAGGAATTAACCATATATCCCATTATCACGGCTACACAGTTGATGAATAAACAAGAGAATATATACTGTGTGTGAAGGAATGAATTCTATCCCACTCTCTCCAATTGACAGGGGAGAAAAAGAGTGGAGATTATGGGTGAATGAATGAACTGAACTAGCTCTCTCGCAGATGATGATGGAGTAATGGGGATGGGGAGGGGGTGTGTATGAATGCCGTTAATTTTTATGTGACGGATGGGACCCTTTTCCCCCTCTCTCAGAGCTCGTGATTGAGACGGGAAGACAGGAGGTTGAATAAATGAACAAGGTACTGATTAGTGTGTTAAGGAAAGAACCCTATCCTGCTCCATCACAGTTGACCATGAAGTGTGAGGAGGTTGTTAGTTAATGAGATGCTGATCAATGGGTGACGGAATGAATTCAATCATATGTCTCACAGCTGACCAATATTATATCGGGGGGGGGTGTTATCCAACAAGGTGCTGCTCGGTAGATGAATGCTGTCTTCTTCCTCTCACAGCAGATGATGGTGCCCTTGGAATGGGGTGGGGGGTGGATGAATGAGGTGCTGATCTCTCTCTCTCTCTCACACAGTAGATGATGGTGCCCTTGGAATGGGGGGGGGGTGGATGAATGAGGTGCTGATCTCTCTCTCTCTCACAGTAGATGATGGTGCCCTTGGAATGGGATGTGGGGTGGATGAATGAGGTACTGATCTCTCTCTCTCACAGTAGATGATGGTGCCATTGGAATTGGGTGGGGGGGTGGATAAATGAGGTGCTGATCTCTCTCTCTCACAGTAGATGATGGTGCCCTTGGAATGGGGTGGGGGGGTGGATGAATGAGGTGCTGCTCTCTCTCTCTCACAGTAGATGATGGTGCCCTTGGAATGGGGTGGGGGGTGGATGAATGAGGTGCTGATCTCTCTCTCCCAGTAGATGATGGTGCCCTTGGAATGGGGGGGGGGGATGAATGAGGTGCTGATCCCTCTCTCTCTCTCTCACAGTAGATGATGGTGCCCTTGGAATGGGGTGGGGGGGTGGATGAATGAGGTGCTGATCCCTCTCTCTCTCTCTCTCTCTCTCTCTCTCTCTCACAGTAGATGATGGTGCCCTTGGAATGGGGTGGGGGGTGGATGAATGAGGTGCTGATCTCTCTCTCTCACAGTAGATGATGGTGCCCTTGGAATGGGGTGGGGGTGGATGAATGAGGTGCTGATCTCTCTCTCTCTCTCTCTCTCTCTCTATCTCTCTCTCTCTCTCTCTCACAGTAGATGATGTTGCCCTTGGAATGGGGTGGGGGGTGGATGAATGAGATGCTGATCTCTCTCTCTCACAGTAGATGATGTTGCCCTTGGAATGGGGTGGGGGGGTGGATGAATGAGGTGCTGATCTCTCTCTCTCTCACAGTAGATGATGGTGCCCTTGGAATGGGGTGTGGGGGGGGTGGATGAATGAGGTGCTGATCTCTCTCTCTCTCACAGTAGATGATGGTGCCCTTGGAATGGGGTGGGGGGTGGATAAATGAGGATGATCTCTCTCTCTCTCACAGAAGATGATGGTGCCCTTGGAATGGGGTGGGGGGGGTGGATGAATGAGGTGCTGACCTCTCTCTCTCTCTCTCTCTCTCTCTCACAGTAGATGATGGTGCCCTTGGAATGGGGTGGGGGGGATGAATGAGGTGCTGATCTCTCTCTCTCACAGTAGATGATGGTGCCCTTGGAATGGAGTGGGGCGGAGGATGAATGAGGTGCTGATCACTCTCTCTCTCACAGTAGATGATGGTGCCCTTGGAATGAGGGGGGGGGTGGATGAATGAGGCCCTGATCTCTCTCTCTCTCTCTCTCTCTCTCTCTCTCTCTCTCTCTCTCTCACAGTAGATGATGGTGCCCTTGGAATGGGGTGGGGGGAGGATGAATGAGGTGCTGATCACTCTCTCTCTCACAGTAGATGATGGTGCCCTTGGAATGAGGTGGGGGGGAGGATGAATAAGGTGCTGATCTCTCTCTCTCTCACAGTAGATGATGGTGCCCTTGGAATGGGGTGGGGGGGTGGATGAATGAGGTGCTGATCTCTCTCACAGTAGATGATGGTGCCCTTGGAATGGGGTGGGGGGGTGGATGAATGAGGTGCTGATCTCTCTCTCTCACAGTAGATGATGGTGCCCTTGGAATGGGGTGGGGGGGGATGAATGAGGTGCTGATCTCTCTCTCTCACAGTAGATGATGGTGCCCTTGGAATGGGGTGGGGGGGAGGATGAATAAGGTGCTGATCTCTCTCTCTCTCACAGTAGATGATGTTGCCCTTGGAATGGGGTGGGGGAGTGGATGAATGAGGTGCTGATCTCTCTCACAGTAGATGATGGTGCCCTTGGAATGGGGTGGGGGGGTGGATGAATGAGGTGCTGATCTCTCTCTCACAGTAGATGATGGTGCCCTTGGAATGGGGTGGGGGGGTGGATGAATGAGGTGCTGATCTCTCTCACAGTAGATGATGGTGCCCTTGGAATGGGGTGGGGGGGGTGGATGAATGAGGTGCTGATCTCTCTCTCTCTCTCTCTCTCTCACAATAGATGATGGTGCCCTTGGAATGGGGTGGGGGGGGATGAATGAGGTGCTGATCTCTCTCTCTCACAGTAGATGATGGTGCCCTTGGAATGGGGGGGGTGGATGAATGAGGTGCTGATCTCTCTCACAGTAGATGATGGTGCCCTTGGAATGGGGTGGGGGGGGTGGATGAATGAGGTGCTGATCTCTCTCTCACAGTAGATGATGGTTCCCTTGGAATGGGGTGGGGGGTTGATGAATGAGGCGCTGATCTCTCTCTCTCTCACAGTAGATGATGGTGCCCTTGGAATGGGGGGGGTGGATGAATGAGGTCCTGATCACTCTCTCTCACAGTAGATGATGGTGCCCTTGGAATGGAGTGGGGGGGTGGATGAATGAGGTGCTGATCTCTCTCTCTCTCTCTCTCTCACAGTAGATGATGGTGCCCTTGGAATGGGGGGGGTGGATGAATGAGGTGCTGATCTCTCTCTCTCACAGTAGATGATGGTGCCCTTGGAATGGAGTGGGGGGGTGGATGAATGAGGTGCTGATCTCTCTCTCTCTCTCTCTCTCTCTCTCTCTCTCTCTCTCTCACAGTAGATGATGGTGCCCTTGGAATGGGGGGGGTGGAAGAATGAGGTGCTGATCTCTCTCTCACAGTAGATGATGGTGCCCTTGGAATGGGGGGGGGTGGATGAATGAGGTGCAGATCTCTCTCACAGTAGATGATGGTGCCCTTGGAATGGGGTGGGGGGTGGATGAATGAGGTGCTGATCTCTCTCTCTCTCACAGTAGATGATGGTGCCCTTGGAATGGGGGGGGGTGGATGAATGAGGTGCAGATCTCTCTCACAGTAGATGATGGTGCCCTTGGAATGGAGTGGGGGGGGTGGATGAATGAGGTGCTGATCTCTCTCTCTCACAGTAGATGATGGTGCCCTTGGAATGGAGTGGGGGGGGTGAATGAATGAGGTGCAGATCTCTCTCACAGTAGATGATGGTTCCCTTGGAATGTGGTGGGGGGGTGGATGAATGAGGTGCTGATCTCTCTCTCACAGTAGATGATGGTGCCCTTTGAATGGGGGGGGTGGATGAATGAGGTGCTGATCTCTCTCACAGTAGATGATGGTGCACTTGGAATGGGGTGGGGGGGATGAATGAGGTGCTGATCTCTCTCTCACAGTAGATGATGGTGCCCTTGGTATGGGGTGGGGGGGTGGATGAATGAGGTGCTGATCTCTCTCTCTCACAGTAGATGATGGTGCTCTTGGAATGGGGTGGGGGGGTGGATGAATGAGGTGCTGATTCTCTCTCACAGTAGATGATGGTGCCCTTGGAATGGGGTGGGGGGGGTGGATGAATGAGGTGCTGATCTCTCTCACAGTAGATGATGGTGCCCTTGGAATGGGATGGTGGGGGATGAATGAGGTGCTGATCTCTCTCTCTCTCACAGTAGATGATGGTTCCCTTGGAATGGGGTGGGGGGGGATGAATGAGGTGCTGATCTCTCTCTCTGACAGTAGATGATGGTGCTCTTGGAATGGGGTGGGGGGGTGAATGAATGAGGTGCTGATTCTCTCTCACAGTAGATGATGGTGCCCTTGGAATGGGATGGGGGGGTGGATGAATGAGGTGCTGATCTCTCTCACAGTAGATTATGGTGCCCTTGGAATGGGGTGGGGGGGGATGAATGAGGTTCTGATCTCTCTCTCTCTCACAGTAGATGATGGTTCCCTTGGAATGGGGTGGGGGGGATGAATGAGGTGCTGATCTCTCTCTCTCACAGTAGATGGTGCCCTTGTAATGAGGTGGGGGGGTGGATGAATGAGGTGCTGATCTCTCTCTCTCACAGCAGACGATGGTGCCCTTGGAATGGGGGAGGGTGGTGGATGAATGAGGTGCTGATCTCTCTCTCACAATAGATGATGGTGCCCTTGGAATGGGGTGGGGGGGATGAATGAGGTGCTGATCTCTCTCTCTCACAGTAGATGATGGTGCCCTTGGAATGGGGTGGGGGGATGAATGAGGTGCTGATCTCTCTCTCTCACAGTAGATGAAGGTGCCCTTTGAATGGGGGGGGGTGGATGAATGAGGTGCTGATCTCTCTCACAGTAGATGATGGTGCACTTGAAATGGGGTGGGGGGGGATGAATGAGGTGCTGATCTCTCTCTCTCACAGTAGATGATGGTGCCCTTGGTATGGGGTGGGGGGGGTGGATGAATGAGGTGCTGATCTCTCTCTCTCACAGTAGATGATGGTGCTCTTGGAATGGGGTGGGGGGGTGGATGAATGAGGTGCTGATTCTCTCTCACAGTAGACGATGGAGCCCTTGGAATGGGGTGGGGGGTTGGATGAATGAGGTGCTGATCTCTCTCACAGTAGATGATGGTGCCCTTGGAATGGGGTGGGGGGGGTGAATGAGGTGCTGATCTCTCTCTCTCACAGTAGATGATGGTGCCCTTGGTATGGGGTGGGGGGGGTGGATGAATGAGGTGCTGATCTCTCTCACAGTAGATGATGGTGCTCTTGGAATGGGGTGGGGGGGTGGATGAATGAGGTGCTGATCTCTCTCTCTCTCTCTCACAGTAGATGATGGTTCCCTTGGAATGGGGTGGGGGTGATGAATGAGGTGCTGATCTCTCTCTCTCACAGTAGATGATGGTGCCCTTGTAATGGGGTGGGGGGTGGATGAATGAGGTGCTGATCTCTCTCTCTCACAGCAGACGATGGTGCCCTTGGAATGGGGGAGGGTGGTGGATGAATGAGGTGCTGATCTCTCTCTCACAATAGATGATGGTGCCCTTGGAATGGGGTGGGGGGGATGAATGAGGTGCTGATCTCTCTCTCTCACAGTAGATGATGGTGCCCTTGGAATGGGGTGGGGGGATGAATGAGGTGCTGATCTCTCTCTCTCACAGTAGATGATGGTGCCCTTGGAATGGGGTGGGGGGGAGGATGAATGAGGTGCTGATCTCTCTCTCACAATAGATGATGGTGCCCTTGGAATGGGGTGGGGGGATGAATGAGGTGCTGATCTCTCTCTCTCACAGTAGATGATGGTGCCCTTGGAATGGGGTGGGGGGTGGATGAATGAAGTGCTGATCTCTCTCTGTCACAGTAGATGATGGTTCCCTTAGAATGGGGTGGGGGGTGGATGAATGAGGTGCTGATCTCTCTCACAGTAGATGATGGTGCCCTTGGAATGGGGTGGGGGGTGGATGAATGAGGTGCTGATCTCTCTCTGTCTCACAGTAGATGATGGTGCCCTTGGAATGGGGTGGGGGGTGGATGAATGAGGTGCTGATCTCTCTCTCTCTCACAGCAGACGATGGTGCAGATGAGGAAGAGGAGAAGATACAGAACGGGAAGGACAGAGGTGAGTTACATACTTACGGCCCTGAAGGACCTTTGGAAAATGATGGCATTGGTTCCTGCGTCCGGGTGGTCAGACTCACATACTTCATGGTCTGTCCATTCCCTCGGTAGGAAAGCAGCACAGATAAATGGGGTTTCTCACTTTTTAGTTATTTTATACAGAGTTTAGTTCTCAGTATATGACAGATTCCCAGTTCTGTATGTAATTCCCAGTATCTTTGTGCTGTAGCAAATCTATAATAAAAGGCCATGCTATAACCCGCACGTAAACTGGGCACAAACCACTGTAAGAATAAAGGCAGAGGAAGGCAGCGCATTGCGTCCCACGTGCAGAGCTCCTGCGGATCTGGGTCTCGTGTACGCCGGGCACACGTCTCCTGCACACCCGTGCCCATGTTGTAAACCGTTTTGTTTTATGTACAACAAACACCGCGAATTGAACTCCTAACACCAAACCCCTTATAATACAGCAAAAAAGCTCAGTGTGTGCCCGAGCCCCAATCCATGTCAGCAAATAGCCAATCACAAGTGGTACATTAGTGCTGGCACCCGTCATCATCATCATTTGTACCTGACCACACTCATATAATGTGTCTATGCTATTGTTTCCCACTGCGCACGTGGTCCCCATTCTGTGACCGCACCCGCAGTGTACTCCACCCATCCAAATGGGTGCAAACGCATATGCCTCTTCCCTGGGCATGCCCACTGCAATACATGCGATAACGCCAAATGGCGCAGTACTCCTCGCTTCCAGGATCGCTCATTAGTTGCCGGCAATATTCTTCCTGTGTCATTAGTGAGGGGTGTGTGACCTTATATCATCCTCTGCCTTCCAGGATAAATGTCCTGCACGGAAGAACAAGGTGATCCAAGTAAGTGTCTGTTCCGTGGGCCGCCCACATGTCCTGTCCGTGACGCTGCCCCAGACGTGAGTGTAACACCCTGCTCTTCCCCACAGGCTCAGCGATTCCTCCTATATCCATCCAAACGCAGCATCTGACCAGCCACAGCCAGCAGAGAGACGAGCAGCGAGGGGGACCTTGTTAGTGCATGCTCGGTTCTCCATGTAACATACAACATGCGTGTTACTGGGCCATGTGTCATCATGTCTTGCAGAAGCTGGAAGGAGTGAGTGTTAGTGTGCTTGTCATGGGTACAGAGGCCTGGGACACTGTGATCGCACTGACACGGACATGCGCTGTATGTACTGAGCGACGCAGGAAGGCGGTACATTTCATGGTCCGAAGTTTACAAATTAATAAATGTGTCTGTCTGTCAAGTCTCTGTGTGCTGCGTCTTACGCCGGTCCATGACCGTGACGGGACACGTGTGTGTGTGCACCCTGGAAGGCATATAACATGTTTCCGTCTTCTCACCAGACAAAGGCAGTCTTATGTCACATGTGTTCATGATGTCATCAGGCGGTAGTAGCCATGTTTCACAAGGTCTGCAGGTAGTAGCTGTCATGTGACGTTATATGATGACATCAGGCAGTAGCAGTCATGTTTAATGACGTTGACATCATGACTATCGATCTTCTGGTGTCGACATTGTCACTGTCTACATGGTTTCTGTATCCCTGTATGATGTCATTAGGCAGTAGTATTCATGTTTCAAGATGCCTTCAGACAGTAACAGTCAAGTAGAATGATGTCTTCTGGGAGTAGCAGTCATGTGACATGTATGATGTCATCAGGCAGCAGCAGTCATGTGACACGTAGCAGATACCCGTCTGTCTCTATAAGACGGAATTGTCTGGTCTATGAGCTCTGCGAGGCTGATGCAGAGCTGGGAAGAAACTGAGCATAAATTACCCCAAATAAAAAAAGTGCAGGGAAACACCAGCGTATACCACCCACATGCAGAGCGGCTTATGCTCCTGCCCGGAAACGCCAGCGTATACCACCCACATGCAGAGCGGCTTATGCTCCTGCCCGGAAACGCCAGCGTATACCACCCACATGCAGAGCGGCTTATGCTCCTGCCCGGAAACACCAGCGTATACCACCCACATGCAGAGCGGCTTATGCTCCTGCCCGGAAACACCAGCGTATACCACCCACATGCAGAGCGGCTTATGCTCCTGCCCGGAAACGCCAGCGTATACCATCCACATGCAGAGCGGCTTATGCTCCTGCTCTCCTTGTGTCCCGGCAGGTGCGGTAGATACGCCTTTTAATGGCGTACAGGCTCCTACATTGTGGTTTGCATGGGCGGCATTTTGGCGGCGCGCTTTTACTGAACGTTTGCTATGGGAGAACGCCCCCTTCCTACACAGTTCCCCCTCTCCGATCCTCAGGTTCGATGTGTGCAAAATTGAATAGCATTTCCCTGCAAGGTGCGGGTAATTAGCCACAGGGTAAACCCTGCAATTAATTGGATTCCCCCTTGGAATAATGAGTTGTACAAATCACAAACAACAGAAGTGTTTGAGACAAGAGTCTACATCCCATCAGAGTTACAGTCCAGGAATCTGACATGGTCCCAAGTGGCTGTGTGATGTGTATAGTAATGATATAGTCTGGCTGTCATGATAAGACCGATGCCCAGCACTCACCATATAATGACCTTTACCCTGCTTTATAGAGCGCTTGTGAGGCTTACAGGTTCCCCGGGGGCAGGGACAGAGGTTTACATTTGTGGGCCCCACAGCCCAATGTACTAAATTAGTGGCCAGAAATTCCCATACACACATAGGGCCAGGCTCTATCTGTGCATATGGGAGTTACGCCCCTGCCTGCAGTGCCCATGCCAAAATATCTGACCTCCTCCCAACAGGCTATGTAACTAAAGCGTTACCTAAAGACACTGTGACGCATTTCGTATACTACCCATAGGATATCTTAGGTTATGGGCAAACATATGCAATAATATACCATATATATTCATATAATATAGCTAATTGCACAAGGTGATCACCTGTAGTATTTGCAGCAGTAGGTCCATATCATAGTGTTCTATTCACACTGTAATTGTAACTCCCATTTAGGACCTTTCCTCAATGCTATATCTGTAAAGAAGAAAACAAGGGGGAACAAATGATGAAGCATGTTTGGAAAGAAATTCTCTATACTGAAAGTTTAAAAATTTGTAAATATATTTAAAGTATAATACACATATAACAAGCCTTTAACAAGTGGTCTGCGGCTCCTGCCTCCTGATGGCGTTTCACTAGGTAGTTCCAATCCAAGACCGGATTTCATTCAGAAAGATTCTACCGTCTTCAATAACTCCATCACATGCAACACCTTTCGTTCTCGGCAATGACTTAATCATGAAGCCATTTCTGATTGCGAAACGCGTTGGATTTGGGAATACAGAGATCTCCGGGAAAAAAAAATTCAGTCCGATTCATCCAACGTGAAAGAGGCAGCTGAAATGTATCTATGAGGCGGCACACATTGCCGATATCTTAGTATGCAAACAGCACTGGTTTTCCACATATCATGACGCATCCACTTAAGACCTGCAATGGAAACTTTATTACATAAAAGAAACATACACCCTGTTGTCAATTACTTCAGTTCTATCTGCATCAAACCATCAGGCAGTGCCACCAATACTAAAAATCAATGGATGTCCTGCACTTTGATTGTCATATGCTCCATTTTTACTGCCAATGGATTGGGAAAACAAGTCGGTGTGGTGGTAACTGGTTTGTATGGGATGATAATGGGATTGTGAGAACTAGCATTGATATGGTGTGCAGGTCACTGGCTTGTATGGTGCGATTGGCAGAACTAGCTGGTGTTATGGTGTGCTGGTCACTGGCTCTTATGGTGGGAATGGGAGAACTAGCTGGTGATATGGTATGCTGGTCACTGGCTTGTATGGGGGAATAATGGCATTGGGAAAACTAACCAGTGATATGGTATGCTGGTCAGACTTGTATGGGATGATAATGGCATTGGGAAAACTAGCTGGTGATATTGTATGCTGGTCACAGACTTGTATGGGATGGTAATGGCATTGGGAAAACTAGCTGGTGATATGGTATGCTGGTCACAGACTTGTATGGGATGATAATAGCATTGGGAACACTAGCTGGTGATATGGTATGCTGGTCACTGACTTGTATGGGATGATAATGGCATTGGGAAAACTAGCTGGTGATATGGTATGCTGGTCTTTTTCCTGTATGGGGGGATAATGGCATTGGGAGAACTAACCGGTGATATGGTATGCTGGTTACTGTCTTGTATGGGGTGATAATGGCATTGGGAGAAGTAACCAGTGATATGGTATGCTGGTGACTGGTTGGTATGGAATGATAATGTGAATGGGAGAACTAGCCAGTGATATGGTGTGCTGGTCACTGTCATGTATGGGATACTTTGATTGAGAGATCTAACTGGTGTGCTGGTCATTGACGTGTATGGTGGGATTGGCAGAACTAGCCAGTGATATGGTGTGTTGGTCACAGACTTGTATGGGATGATAATGGCAATGGGAAAACTAGCTGGTGGTATGGTATGCTGGTCACTGACTTGTATGGGGTGATAATGGCATTAGAAGAGCTAACCGGTGATATGGTATGCTGGTCACTTTCCTGTATGGGTTGATAGTGACATTAGGAAAACTAGCTGGTGGTATGGCAAGCTCGTCACTGTCTTGTATGGGATGATAATGGCATTGGGAGAACTAACCGGTGATATGGTATGCTGGTCACTTTCCTGTATGGGATAATGGCATTGGGAAAACTAGCTGGTGATATGGTATGCTGGTCACAGACTTGTATGGGATGATAATGGCATTGGGAAAACTAGCTGGTGATTTGGTATGCTGGTCACTGACTTGTATGGGATGATAATGGCATTGGGAAAACTAGCTGGTGATATGGTATGCTGGTCACTGACTTGTATGGGATGATAATGGCATTGGGAGAACTAACCAGTGATATGGTATGCTGGTCACTTTCCTGTATGGGATGATAATGGCATTGGGAAAACTAGCTGGTGATATGGTATGCTGGTCACTGACTTGTATGGGATGATAATGGCATTGGGAAAACTAGCTGGTGATATGGTATGCTGGTCACTGACTTGTATGGGATGAGGTTGAGATTGGGAGAACTGGCTTTTGATATGTTTTGATATGGTATACTGGATACTGACGTGTATGGGCCTGTGGTGGGGTTGGGAGAACTAGCTGGTGATATGGGTGTTGGTCATTGGTTTGTATGGGATGATAATGGGATTGCATTTACTAAGTGGTTACTAGTATGAATGAAATGTCACCTGTGATCCACAGTGGAAGGGACTGGCATGGAGCTGCTCAGGGCAGCAGGGGAGGAGACTGTGGCATGGAGCTGCTCAGGGCAGCAGGGGAGGGGATTGTGGCATGGAGCTGCTCAGGGCAGCAGGGGAGGGGACTGTGGCATGGAGCTGCTCAGGGCGGCAGGGAAGGGGACTGTGGCATGGAGCTGCTCAGGGCAGCAGGGGAGGGGATTGTGGCATGGAGATGCTCAGGGCAGCAGGGGAGGGGACTGTGGCATGGAGCTGCTCAGGGCAGCAGGGGAGGGGACTGTGGCATGGAGCTGCTCAGGGCAGCAGGGGAGGGGACTGTGGCATGGAGCTGCTCAGGGCAGCAGAGAAGGGTACTGTGGCATGGAGCTGCTCAGGGCAGCAGGGGAGGGGACTGTGGCATGGAGCTGCTGAGAGCAGCAGGGGAAGGGTCTGTGGCATGGAGCTGCTCAGGGCAGCAGGGGAGGGGACTGTGGCATGGAGCTGCTGAGAGCAGCAGGGGAAGGGTCTGTGGCATGGAGCTGCTCAGGGCAGCAGGGGAGGGGACTGTGGCATGGAGCTGCTCAGGGCAGCAGGGGAGGGGACTGTGGCCAGACATGCCCGCAGCTATCAGGCACTTCTATTCGCCCCTACCCAAGCAGGAATGCTTGTAAATAAATAAAAGGAATTATATTATTATCCCTTCCAGCAAAGCCAGACATATATAATTATTATTACACTGGTGGTGATCTTCCACCCCTCAGTTATCTGGCAGCTTGTGATAGTGACATGTAAGGTGTGCATTTCAGAGATTTTGGTCATATTGCGTGAAATAATCCTGGTGCACATACAGAAGTTGCGCCTGCAGCCCGGGCCAGCCTCTCTGTGAGTAATATTGTAGATGGGGGATGTGTGAGACACTGCGCAGTTCATTTGTTCATCTCTTGTAAACTAAAAGTCCTTCATATGTTGGAACTTGGAAGCAAACCTTGAACCTTTTAAGCCATGTCATCTGCCACATAACTGAATAAATGACTTTCATTGTGACAAAGCCACTCTGCTTTCCTTCTTCTTTCTTTGCCACCTGTAGATTTGTCATCATTCTTCAGGTTCCCTGGGGGTGACGAGTGGTCTTGGTGGCATGTGTTAGTCACTGGGACATCTCCTTGAGGTCAGAAAAGAACATTTGCCAGGTGAGCTGTAGTACAATCTCCCTGAGAGTAAATATACTGTATACAGAGCCCGAGGATAAGGTATCTATTGCCCTGCCAGGACAAGGTATCTTCTAGAGAATATATATTCTGTGTTGTAATAATGGAAACATATTCAACCATAGGGTCTGGAAGGGTTGGCTATAGTACATACTGTACGTACATTGTAGAGGTTTCATCAAATAATGAGCAGGTATGAATGGTATCTAGCAGAATTGCTGGTAGACCGGGGTCCACTCTACCATGGCTAACAGGTAAACCTGTCATCTGCTCTGTAGTCACAGCTTTGTGTCCAGGCCCTCAGAAGATCATTCCCAGCCAGGTAAGCTTCATCTCACTACTAAGAGACCAGGAACATAACATGCGTGTGTCCTCCAAGCTCATGCAGGAATACCACAACGATCCACGTCCAGAATATGTATCTGTGTCCATATGTCTTCCACGTATCTCAGGAGTCCTGACCAATGTCCCAATCCAGGTGAAGAATACAAATACAGCAATTAATCACAATTATTAGATTACTAAGGCATGATGATGCAATAGACGTATCTACGTGATATAGAATGGGAAAATCCCAGCTGTGGGAGAGGTGGAGATGACCAACAGCCATTTATCATCTTTAGGACATTGTCACTCGGGGACACCAGAGGTCTTTTGCTGCATCTTACATTGTGGGAGAAAAACACTGTAATTATATAGTAATATAGTGCTGTACTCTGCCACTCACTTCCCAGCAATGGACACAAGTTCTGACCTAACTGTACAAGGGGTTGTCTCTGTGTCCTACCATGTACCAAATAACCCCCCACCCATTACCTGGAGCCAGTAGCCTCTATCCCAGGGAATTACATATAAATACAAATAATGTTGAAGCGCTTGTTTGAAAAAGAACAATAGATACTATGAAAACAATTTAATAAAAACAATAGACATAATACAATTAATAACAGAAACGTGGTATGCAGTGTTCTTGAATAAAACGTATTGACTCACAATGTCAGTGCAGGATATATAGCTCTCTATAAAGTGGGACAGTGCACGGATGATTAGAGAGGATTTAATCCTTATGCCGGGATTTTAGAGCAGTGGTAAATGTGTACCATACACAGGTATAGCAATGCTAACTGTCCTGTTACCCGTGGTAGTATGGATGTAGTCCAAAAACACTGGACGTCTCAAATGAGCTGAGAACTGGTATGTCCTCCAGAATGTGTAGGTAAGACAGTTCGTCCAAGATAAAAATGATTAACTATGTAACCAGCCATACCCGTTATGGCACAATATCTGTAATACACACACACTCACCCCAGATGGTCCTGGGCGGGGTGCAGCACTTCACCATCCAGCAACAAGGGTGCAAACTCTCTGTGTGTGTGTGTGATGGGCGCTCTACCGCCTGTCAGCGGGAACGTCAGCCTAATCAAGGCGGCTAGCAGGAATTCCGTCTCAATGTCACGGTTCAGTGGCTGCCTGAGGGTCTGTGATAATCCGGCTGTATAGCAACCACCTGTTCCCGGGGGGCTCGGTGCTGGGTGGGTGCACGGCTGGTGCAGAGTTCCGAGGGTTCAATAGAGAGACGGCAATCTCATGAACTTGAGCAATGTAAGTCCAGTGCACAATTTATCCAACAGAGCTATTGTAGTATTCCTTTCCTTGACTATTACATATTACTTGGAACCAGTAGGCTTCACCCCAGGACAGTACATGTTACCTGAAGCCAGGAAACTCTACCTCGAAACAACGCTCATTACTTAAAAGCTGTAGCCTCTGCCCCACGACATCCCATGTTACTTGAAGCCAGTAGCCTATGCCACATTACCTAAAGTAAATAACCTCTACCCCGCGATATTCCTTTTTACCGGAAGCTAGTAGCCTCTACCCCAGGACATCCCACATTAACTGAAGCCAGTATCCTCCACCCCAGGACATCCCACATTAATTGAAGCCAGTATCCTCCACCCCAGGACATCCCACATTAACTGAAGCCAGTATCCTCCACCCCAGGACATCCCACATTAACTGAAGCCAGTATCCTCCACCCCAGGACATCCCACATTACAGTATCTGCGCCTTTATCCCAAGATATCCCATGTTACCTGAAGGCAGTAGCCTCTACCTCAGGATATCCCGCATTACAGTATCTGAAGCACCTATGCCAGGACGGGTTGGGTATGATATCCCAGCAGCTAAATAGCCGTCGGGTGAAATACCGACGCCGGATGCCCAATCATGAGAGATCTCGACAGGGGCATAACAGTATAATAACCCTACCCCTCTCCCCCCCAACCCTCCCTTGGTGATGCCTAACCCTAACCTCCCTGGGGGGTGCTTAACACTAACTCTCCCCCCGGTGGTGCCTAACCCCCCCTCCTTGCAGCCTAACCCTAAGTACCCCCGGGGATGCCTAACCCTCAATCGGGAAGCTGTCAAGGTTCCGGCATCAGGATCTAGACAGTTGTCGGGATTTCGACGCCTATCTTTAGTCCCAAGTTGGGATTTCGATAGACGGCTTCCCGGCCGTTGGTATTTCAACTACATCCCACCAGGACCCCCATGTTTCCTTACAGCAGTGTCCTCCACTCCAGGCCAATCATACATGACAGTATCTGTAGCCAGTTGTACCTACCACCACTACAACACCTTGTTACCTTACAGCTCTATCCTCCGCCCCAGGACATCCCGCGTTACAGGAAGACGAACTCTGCGCTTCACTGTGCTGTAGGGTTGGAATTCATCACTTTTATCCTGAACTGGGTGGAAGTGCAGCAGCTGCTGCTTTCTGACAAGCAGCGCTGGAGGAGGGGCTACTGACCAGATACAATTGCTACGCTATAAGGGCAACATATAAAAATGTGGTTGCTCCAACCATGAAAATGCCCTTGCAACCATTAGTTCCACAAACATCGTCAGTGATTTAATTGTAAAGGCATTTCTCATGGCATCAGCGGGAGGTAAGGCGGCTGTGTAATGTGGCGGCAGCTGGTTCCTCGGCTCCAGCATTACACACAGGAGATAGATGTAGCCCTGCTCTAAGAATAGCTTCTGGGCCAGAAATAACATTGCAGACAATGAGCAGTTGTGATGTCCTTAAATACACTGCAGTGTAACTCTGTGCATTATAGACCCTGCTACATCACAGCCGGGGAGATTTATCACGTGTTACCTATAGCAACCAATCAGACTAGCTATTATTGTATAGACCATTGGTAGCCTTCAGATGTTCCACAATCAGAGGACTCTCTATAAATGGGACACATTATGTAACATGTAACCTTTATTGGATATATAATAAGAGATTTGAATTACACATAAATCATAAAAAAACAAAGTGCACGCCGTGTACATACCCCCCCCTCTAGGATATAGTCCTAGTAGTAGGGGCGGATTGGTCCCTGGAGAAACCATGAATAGGGTAAAGGCGGTGTGACGCGGTCTAGGGAGAGAAATAAAGCACGATATATCGTCTTGTGCAGGGGTTCTCAAACTCGGTCCTCAGGACCCCACACAGGTCACATTTTCCAGGTCTCCTGGCAGGTGCACAGGTGTATTCATTACTGATTGACACGTTTTGAAAAGATCCACAGGTGGAGCAAATTATTTCACTTGAGATTCTGTGAGGAGACCTGGAAAACATGCACTGTTTGGGGTCCTGAGGACTGAGTTTGAGAACCTGTGATCTAGTGTGTAGCCAGCTTTAGGGGAGAGTAGACGCATAAGCACTTATGAAACAATAGTTTACCACCAGAGTATATGGCGGTAAGGGGAGGAGCACACCTCACGGGTGGCGCATACCACGTTAAGGTAACATGGCAGGAGAGGGACTGCCCCCACGAGTGCTGCTCAGACATCCCAGAGCGCCACCTTGTGGTACCAAGGGTTCCTGAGCCCGTTATAGAATGTACCAGATAAATGACAGCTATAATCTGATTGGTTGCTAGGGGCACCGTTCTCCCCCTGCGTGTGCTGTGCAGCCCCTCATCTATCCTTACTCCCTGCAGGGATCCAGGCGCCCCTGTGTGGGTCTGATCACAGGGACTGTATAGATGGGAGCTGCCTGTCCCTGCTCCTACAGTTCAGCTTCCATGAGGGAGGCAAAGTGAAACCTTTCACACAAGCTTGGCCGGGCAGATTGCTCACACATTCTTTGCTGTCGTTCCAAGTAGGTAATGGACTTGGCAAGTCAGACATGTGAGAGTCTCTTCGGCAGCGTGCCAGGACATTGTACTGACTGCTGGTGACGCCCTTCCTGGCTCTAGCTCAGTGCAGGCCATTATTCTGCTGGCACACTACTGTTCCTCCAGCCTCAGTGACTCAGCCCGCCTATTAGTGACTATGAGCTACTCTCACTCAGCCAGGGTCCAGCGCAGCCCCTGAGAGCTGAGCAGTGTTTCTCAAGCCCACTCCACATTGGAACCCTAACATGTTTTCCAGATCAAACAGGAGCACAGGTGTATTAATTGGACTACACAGGTGGTACTAAATATTACTGAGGATAACTTGAAAACATGCACTGTCAGGGTTCCATGAGGACCGTATTTGAGAAGCACTGTAATACAGTGCGGGGGAAAGGGAGGGGTCCTTTCTAATCCGTACTGCAGAACAGTGCATCACAAACCTGTCCCTCAGCCCCCGACCTCTTTCTATGAGTGCGCTGTGCCAGTGGGTGTGGTTTACACAATGGCGCAATAAATCACCACTATTACAGACTACGCATAATGTAGCAGTTCTGTGATCTTCATCCAACTAAATTACTGCTACATCTTACAAAGGAGATAAATGATCCCGTCTAGAGACCTGCCGCTGGAGCGATGCAATTGCGTGGTTATTTGGAGGTGCACCTAAGGTAAACGCAGCGCACAGTATAGCACATCTGCAGGAAGACACGCTTCAGGCATATCAAGGGATGCCCTTGCGGCCAATCCAATTAGCAGGGAAGGGGGCGAGTTTCCACTGCGATGGCGTAGTAACGCCAGCAACGGCACCACAACTGGCGGCCTGATCTCAGCCCGGACTCGAAAAAGTTTGTACGCAGCCCTGTGGGGCGTCAGACAAAAATATACCGGTACCGCAAGTGTACAGCCTCACTCGCACCATGAGTGAACTCGCGGCTGATTGGATTGACCTCTAAGATTATTACAATTTGGCCGCATCACAGAAACAATGTGATGATGATGATGACGGGATTAGTGCAGATAGTGAGATAATATGGAAAATAAATCAAATCCACACATTCCCACTGAACAGCGATCCTGGCACCAACAATGTTACCTACATGGACGCAATACACGGAGGGCCTGATTCAGCTAGGATCGCAAGTGCTAAGACGCACGCAGTCGGACGATTTTTGCAATCGCAGTGCGCGGACTAGCCACTGCGATCAGGAATGAGATTGCAGTGTGTACTCAGACCCATGGCAACGTGATTGACAGGAAGTGCCGTTCGGGGGTGGTAACGGGTGGTCAGCTGAACGCAGGCGTGCCAGTGCGTTCGCATGCCATTGCATGGGCGTGCATAAATTATCCACTTGCGATGCCTTCCACAGCTCGAGGCTTCATAGCGTGCGTGGCTGTCAGCAAGTCTTGAGTAAGGTCAGGGCTTGTGCAAGTGTGCGTATACTCTCGCGCACGCAGGGGGGGTTTCTGAGTACCCAGAAACCCTCCCTGACAGACTGGAGAGCAGGCACCATCTTCTTAAGCCCTGCTCCTTGCGGAAAAATGCCGCGATTTGCGAGTCAATTGGGAGGAGGCGGAGGCAATATGACGTGATTCCATTAGAATTGCACCATTTGGCTCCGCACCCTCCCAATTGACTCGCGAATCGCAGCATTTTGTCGCTAGGGGGAGAGGTCTAATGACATGTGCCAGCCTTCTAGGTCCCATCCTTATCAGGTCTACAACCCGCAGCTGCTGCAAGGTAAGTGTGACATACAGTAGGTGTGTGTGTAATGTATGTGTGTGACATACAGTAGGTGTGTGTGTGTGTAAGGTATGTGTGACATGTATGTGTGTGTGTAATGTATGTGTGACATACAGTAGGTGTGTGTGTGTAATGTATGTGTGACATACAGTAGGTGTGTGTGTGTGTAAGGTATGTGTGACATGTATGTGTGTGTGTAATGTATGTGTGACATACAGTAGGTGTGTGTGTGTAAGGTATGTGTGACATACAGTAGGTGTGTGTGTGTAAGGTATGTGTGACTTGTATGTGTATGTATTATACAGTATATATTTATATATGTGTGTGTGTGTGTGTGAGGTATGTGTGACGTGTGTGTGTGTATATATATATATATATATATATGTGTGTGTGTATATATATTAGGGGTGAGCGGGTTCGGATTTCTGAAATCCGAACCCCCCCGATCCGAGTCCGATCCGAATCAGGCTCGACTTTTCCCGCCTGACTCGGATCTGAAATCGAGGCAAAACGTCATCATCCCGCCTTCCGAGTCTCGCGGGTTTTGGATCCTATATAAGGTACCCACGTCGGCGCCATTTTCTCACTCGGCTGTGGACAGTGAAGAGGGAGGGTGGGAGTTAGGGCTGTGTAGTGTAGTGTAGTGTAGTGCTGCTGTTGTCCACTACTTCAAAGTCCATAGGGGCTGGCTGTGTTGTGCTGTGCTGCTGTTGTTAATAGGGGCTGTGTCCACTACTTCAAAGTCCATAGGGGCTGGCTGGACTGTGTTGTGCAGTCAGTTCTCCATAGGGGCTGTGTCCACTCCAAAGTCCTGTGCAGTGTCCCAGTCCTAAAGAGGTGCTGTAGTGTTGTCCAGGGGGTGCTCCCCCCAAGTGCTAAAAAAATAATATATTTTCTGTGTTTGTGAATTGTGTGTGCAGTAGCCGCACGTGCATCAACAAAGTAGTGCCAAGCGTGCGCCTGTGTCATAAGTAAAGGGCCGGCTGGCTTGACCGTTAAAGGGTGCTGTAACCCCCGAAAGTACACTCCAGTCCAAACCAAAAAAAAATTATTTTCTGTGTTTGTGAATTGTGTGCGCAGTAGCCGCACGTGCATCAACAAAGTAGTGCCAAGCGTGCGCCTGTGTCATAAGTAAAGGGCCGGCTGGCTTGACCGTTAAGGGTGCTGTAACCCCCGAAAGTACACTCCAGTCCAAACCAAAAAAAAAATTATTTTCTGTGTTTGTGAATTGTGTGCGCAGTAGCCGCACGTGCATCAACAAAGTAGTGCCAAGCGTGCGCCTGTGTCATAAGTAAAGGGCCGGCTGGCTTGACCGTTAAGGGTGCTGTAACCCCCGAAAGTACACTCCAGTCCAAACCAAAAAAA
This sequence comes from Taudactylus pleione, assembly GCA_031769625.1. Classification (NCBI taxonomy): domain Eukaryota; kingdom Metazoa; phylum Chordata; class Amphibia; order Anura; family Myobatrachidae; genus Taudactylus; species Taudactylus pleione. The sequence continues at coordinate 654,403 of JAUIMM010001083.1, forward strand.
AAATTATTTTCTGTGTTTGTGAATTGTGTGCGCAGTAGCCGCACGTGCATCAACAAAGTAGTGCCAAGCGTGCGCCTGTGTCATAAGTAAAGGGCCGGCTGGCTTGACCGTTAAGGGTGCTGTAACCCCCGAAAGTACACTCCAGTCCAAACCAAAAAAAAAATTATTTTCTGTGTTTGTGAATTGTGTGCGCAGTAGCCGCACGTGCATCAACAAAGTAGTGCCAAGCGTGCGCCTGTGTCATAAGTAAAGGGCCGGCTGGCTTGACCGTTAAAGGGTGCTGTAACCCCCAAAGTACACTCCAGTCCAAACCAAAAAAAAAATTATTTTCTGTGTTTGTGAATTGTGTGCGCAGTAGCCGCACGTGCATCAACAAAGTAGTGCCAAGCGTGCGCCTGTGTCATAAGTAAAGGGCCGGCTGGCTTGACCGTTAAAGGGTGCTGTAACCCCCAAAGTACACTCCAGTCCAAACCAAAAAAAAAATTATTTTCTGTGTTTGTGAATTGTGTGCGCAGTAGCCGCACGTGCATCAACAAAGTAGTGCCAAGCGTGCGCCTATGTCATAAGTAAAGGGCCGGCTGGCTTGACCGTTAAGGGTGCTGTAACCCCCGAAAGTACACTCCAGTCCAAACCAAAAAAAAAATTATTTTCTGTGTTTGTGAATTGTGTGCGCAGTAGCCGCACGTGCATCAACAAAGTAGTGCCAAGCGTGCGCCTGTGTCATAAGTAAAGGGCCGGCTGGCTTGACCGTTAAAGGGTGCTGTAACCCCCAAAGTACACTCCAGTCCAAACCAAAAAAAAAATTATTTTCTGTGTTTGTGAATTGTGTGCGCAGTAGCCGCACGTGCATCAACAAAGTAGTGCCAAGCGTGCGCCTGTGTCATAAGTAAAGGGCCGGCTGGCTTGACCGTTAAAGGGTGCTGTAACCCCCGAAAGTACACTCCAGTCCAAACCAAAAAAAAATTATTTTCTGTGTTTGTGAATTGTGTGCGCAGTAGCCGCACGTGCATCAACATAGTAGTGCCAAGCGTGCGCCTGTGTCATAAGTAAAGGGCCGGCTGGTTTGACCGTTAAAGGGTGCTGTAACCCCCGAAAGTACACTCCAGTCCAAACCAAAAAAAAATTATTTTCTGTGTTTGTGAATTGTGTGCGCAGTAGCCGCACGTGCATCAACAAAGTAGTGCCAAGCGTGCGCCTGTGTCATAAGTAAAGGGCCGGCTGGCTTGACCGTTAAAGGGTGCTGTAACCCACAAAGTACACTCCAGTCCAAACCAAAAAAAAAATTATTTTCTGTGTTTAGCCGCACGTATATATCAAATCGATATAACATAAATGGAGGACCAAACTTTCTCCGATAAAAATAAAATAGAGAAAGATCAAGAACCACTTCCTCCTAGTGCTGAAGCTGCTGCCACTAGTCATGACATAGACGATAACATGCCATCAACGTCGTCTGCCAAGGCCGATGCCCAATGTCATAGTAGAGGGCACATACAATCCCAAATGGCAAAGTTCAGGAAAATGACCTTGAAAAAGACATTTAAATCAGCTGAAGAGAAACGTAAACTTGCCAATATGCCATTTACGACACGGAGTGGCAAGGAACGGCTAAGGTCGATCCCTAGTATGTTCATGACTAGTGGTTCAGCTTCACATGACGATGGAAGCCCTCCTCCCACTAAAAAAATCAAAAGAGTTAAGCTGGCAAAAGCACAGCGAAGAACTGTGCTTTCTAAGAAGATATCACAAATCCCCAAGGAGAGTCCAAGTGTGGTGGTGGTTGCGATGCCTGACCTTCCCAGCACTGGACGGGAAGAGGTGGCTCTTTCCACCATTTGCATGCCCCCTGCAAGTGCTGAAAGGAGCACCCACAGTCCACTTGCTGATATGCAAATTGAAGATGTCACTGTTGAAGTACAACAGGATGAGGATACTGGTGTAGCTGGCGCTGAGGAGGAAGTTGGCGAGGAGGATTCTGATGGTGATGTGGTTTGTTTAAATCAGGCTCCGGGGGAGACAGTTGTTGTCCGTGGGATGAAAAAGCCCATCACGGTCATGCCTGGGCAGAAGACCAAACATTCCACCTCTTTGGTCTGGCAATATTTCTATCCAAATCCGGACAACAACTGTCTTGCCATATGTACCATATGTAAAGGTGAAATAAGTAGGGGTAGGGACGTCAACCACCTAGGAACATCCTCCCTTATACGGCACCTGCAGCGCGTTCATAAAAAGTTACTGTCAAGTTCAGAAACTTTGGCTAAGACCGTAAGCAGTCCAGGGACACCTAAATCCCGTTGTCCTGTTGTATCCAAGCACCTGCAAACCACACCGTCAACTCCCTCCTCGTCAATTTCCTCCTTAGTCAGGATCGGAAGTAGTCCTGCAGACCATGTCACTGGCATGACTGACTCTCCTATCCGGGATTCCTCTGGAGGATCCTGCATTGCTACGCCTACTGCTGCCGCTGCTGCTGTTGCTGCTGCTGGGAGTCGTTCATCAACCCAGAGAGGAAGTAGGAACACCACTACTTTTACTAAACAATTGACCCTCCAACAGTCCTTAGCGAGGAGGATGAAGTACGACAGCAGTCATCCTGAAGCAAAACGTATAACTGAGGCCTTGACTGCTATGTTGGTGTTAGACGTGCGTCCGGTATCCGCCATTAGTGCAGTGGGATTTAGACAATTGATGGAGGTAGTGTGTCCCCGGTTCCAAATCCCGTCTAGATTCCACTTCACTAGGCAGGCGATACCGAGACTGTACAGAAACGTCAGAAAAAGTGTCCTCAGTGTCCTGAAAAATGCCGTTGTACACAATGTCCACTTAACCACGGACATGTGGACAAGTGGAACAGGGCAGACTAAGGACTATATGACTGTGACAGCCCACTGGGTAGATGTATCACCTTACGCAGCAACAGCAGCAGCGTCACCAGTAGCAGCATCTCAGAAACGCCAGCTCGTTACAAGGCAGGCTACGCTGTGTATCACCGGTTTCAGTAAGAGGCACACCGCCGACAACCTCTTAGAGAAACTGAGGGAAATCATCGCCCAGTGGCTTACCCCACTTAGACTCTCCTGGGGATTTGTGATATCTGACAACGCCACCAATATTGTGCGGGCATTACATCTGGGCAAATTCCAGCACGTCCCATGTTTTGCTCACACAATAAACTTGGTGGTGCAGAATTTTCTGAAAAGCGACAGGGGCGTGCAGGAGACGCTTTGGGTGGCCCGAAAAATTTTTGGCCACTTTCGCCATTCAGCGACTGCGTGCCGAAGACTGGAGCGCCAGCAAACACTCTTGAACCTGCCCCGCCATCACCTGAAGCAAGAGGTTGTGACGCGGTGGAACTCAACCCTCTATATGCTTCAGAGGATGGAGGAGCAGCAAAAGGCCATACAAGCCTATACATCCACCTATGACATAGGCAAAGGAGGGGGTATGCACCTGACTCAAGCGCAGTGGAGAATGATTTCCGTGTTGTGCAAGGTTCTCCAGCCCTTCGAACTTGCCACACGTGAAGTCAGTTCAGACACAGCCAGCTTGAGTCAGGTCATTCCCCTCATCAGGCTTTTGCAGAAGCAGCTGGAGAAAGTGAAGGAGGAGCTAAGACGGAGCGATTCCGCTCGGCATGTGGGACTTGTGGATGAAGCCCTTCATTCGCTTTGCCAGGATTCCAGGGTGGTCAATCTGTTGAAATCAGACCACTACATTTTGGCCACCGTGCTTGATCCTAGGTTTAAAGCCTATGTGGTGTCTCTCTTTCCGGCCGACACAAGCCTGCAGAGGTGCAAAGACCTGCTGGTGAACACACTGTCAGCTGAAGCGGAACGTGACACGTCAACGGCTCCTTCTTCATTTTCTCCCGCAACTGGGGCTGCCAGGAAAAAACTTAGGTATCCTAAGCAACCCGCTGGCGGTGATGCAGGGCAGGCAGGACCAAGTTTGGACATCTGGTCCGGACTGAAGGACCTGGCAACAATTTCTGACATGTCTACTGTCACTGCATATGATACTGTCACCATTGACAGAATGGTGGAGGATTACATCGGTGACAGCATCCAAGTAGGCATGTCAGACAGTCCATACCTGTACTGGCAGGAAAAAGAGGCAATTTGGAGGCCCCTGTACAAGCTGGCTCTATTTTACCTGAGTTGCCCCCCCTCCAGTGTGTACTCCGAAAGAGTGTTTAGTGCAGCCGGGAACCTTGTCAGCAAAAGGCGTAGGAGGTTGCTTCCACAGAATGTGGAGAAGATGATGTTCATCAAAATGAATTATCAGCTCTTCCAGGGAGACCAGCCTCCAGAAGGTACAGAGGGACCTGTGGTGGTGGATTCAAGTGGGGACGAGTTAATACTTTGTGAGGATGAGGATGTACACACTGAAGAGGGTGAGGAATCGGTGGATGAGGAGGATGAGGATGACATCTTGCCTCCGTAGAGCCAGTTTGTGCAGGGACACATTAATTGCCAGCTTGTTTTGTGGGGGCCCAAACGAACCAATCATTTCAGCCACAGTTGTGTGGCAGACCCTGGCGCTGAAATGATTGATTTGTTAAAGTGTGCATGTCCTGTTTATACAACATAAGGGTGGGTGGGAGGGCCCAAGGACAATTCCATCTTGCACTTCTTTTTTTTCTTTGCATTATGTACAGTTTGGGGCCTAGTTTTTCTAACTGCCATCCTGTCTGCCACTGCAGTGTCACTCCTAGATGGGTCACGTGTTTGTGCCGCCCACTCGTGTCGCTTAGCATAGTCATCCAGCTACCTCGGTGCAACCTTTTGGACATGAAAACACTATTGTGAGGTGTGAGGTGTTCAGAATAGACTGGAAATGAGTGGAAATTAAGGTTATTGAGGTTAATAATAGCATAGGAGCAGAGAAACCAACAAATTCTGTGATTTTAGCTGTTTTTATGCTTTTTAAAAAAAAAATACAGATCCAAAACACAAAACCCAGAACGCAAAACACGGAAGGGTGGTTTTGGCAAAACCAATCCAGATCCAAAACACGAAGAAAGATCCAGATCCAAAACCAAAACACAAAACACGAAAAGTGGCCGGTGCACACCCCTAATATATATATATATATATATGTGTGTGTATGTATTTTATATATATATATATATATATATATACATACACAGTATATATTTGTGTGTGTGTGGAAACCACCATGTAAGAATCCTGCATTGCCCCTGGTATGGGTCTGATGTTAGTGATTATTACGCTATGTTACCCATGTATACTGATGTGAGAATGGGGAAGTGAGCGTCCTTATGTCAGGCTGCGATCACATTGCGAATGGAAACATTTACATATCCCCGCTGATATTAGCAACTGCATATAAGCAGAATTGCGCTCCGTAGTAAATCAGGCCTTGAGACCCCTCAAGTGGGTTGTGTGCGACAATCAGAGCGGCGCTCTCATTAATCAGGGCGATGCCACTGTGGGTAATCAGGGCAATGCCGCAGTGGGTAATCAGAACGATGCCACTGTGGGTAATCAGAACGATGCCGCTGTGGGTAATCAGAACGATGCCGCTGTGGGTAATCCGGGCGATGCCGCTGTGGGTAATCAGAATGATGCCGCTGTGGGTAATCAGAACGATGCCGCTGTGGGTAATCCGGGCGATGCCGCTGTGGGTAATCAGAATGATGCCGCTGTGGGTAATCAGAACGATGCCGCTGTGGGTAATCCGGGCGATGCCGCTGTGGGTAATCAGAGCGATGCCGCTGTGGGTAATCAGAACGATGCCGCTGTGGGTAATCAGGGCGATGCCGCTGTGGGTAATCAGGGCGATGCCGCTGTGGGTAATCAGGGCGATACCGCTGTGGGTAATCAGAACGATGCCGCTGTGGGTGATCAGGGCGATGCCGCTGTGGGTGATCAGGGCGATGCCGCTGTGGGTAATCCGGGCGATGCCGCTGTGGGTTGGTTATCTGACATGGCTTCTCATGTGTGACCATGGCTTTACCTGGAGAAGATGAGGAAAGAAGTACTGTACATAAATTGGGACTTAGGAAACTAATACATTGGAGAATGGCGGCTAAAAGGACTTTTTATTGTACTGTTAATTTATATTTTCCTATGTGGTGCAACAGGATTCAGCAGGCCCTGGACGCGTGGGCATGCTGATGCTTATAGTTCTTATAGTTCATATCCTTATGTCAGGCTGCGATCACATTGCGAATGGAAACATTTACATATTCCCGCTGATATTAGCAACTGCATATAAGCAGAATTGCGCTCCGTAGTGAATCAGGCCTTGAGACCCCTCACGTGGGTTGTGTGCGACAATCAGAGCGGCGCTCTCATTAATCAGGGCGATGTTGCTGTGGGTAATCAGAGCGACGCCGCTGTGGGTAATGAGGGCAATGCCGCAGTGGGTAATCAGAGCGATGCCACTGTGGGTAATCAGAACGATGCCGCTGTTGGTAATAAGAACGATGCCGCTGTGGGTAATCAGAATGATGCCGCTGTGGGTAATCAGGGCAATGCCGCTGTGGGTAATCAGAACGATGCCGCTGTGGGTAATCAGAACGATGCCGCTGTGGGTAATCCGGGCGATGCCGCTGTGGGTAATCAGAACGATGCCGCTGTGGGTAATCAGGGCGATGCCGCTGTGGGTAATCAGGGCGATGCCGCTGTGGGTAATCAGAGCGATGCCGCTGTGGGTTGGTTATCTGACATGGCTTCTCATGTGTGACCATGGCTTTACCTGGAGAAGATGAGGAAAGAAGTACTGTACATAAATTGGGACTTAGGAAACTAATACATTGGAGAATGGCGACTAAAAGGACTTTTTATTGTACTGTTAATTTATATTTTCCTATGTGGTGCAACAGGATTCTGCAGGCCCTGGACGCGTGGGCATGCTGATGCTTATAGTTCTACAAGCACCAGTGTGCTCTGGTAGTCATAGGTATATTGGCACTGGTATAACAATAAAAAACGGGAACTTTTTTGCTCAGCGCTCCTCCTAGTGCTCCTCCCACTGCTTCCTAGTGCTCCTCCCACTGCTCTTCCTAGTGCTCCTCCCACTGCTTCCTAGTGCTCCTCCCAGTGCTCTTCCTAGTGCTCCTCCCAGTGCTCTTCCTAGTGCTCCTCCCAGTGCTCTTCCTAGTGCTCCTTCCACTGCTCCTCCCAGTGCTCTTACTAGTGCTCCTCCCAGTGCTCTTCCTAGTGCTCCTCCCAGTGCTCTTCCTAGTTCTCCTCCCAGTGCTCCTCCCTGTGCTCCTCCCAGTGCTCTTCCTAGTGCTCCTCCCAGTGCTCTTCCTAGTGCTCCTTCCACTGCTCCTCCCAGTGCTCTTCCTAGTGCTCCTCCCAGTGCTCCTTCCACTGCTCCTCCCAGTGCTCTTCCTAGTGCTCCTCCCAGTGCTCTTCCTAGTGCTCCTTCCACTGCTCCTCCCTGTGCTCCTCCCAGTGCTCTTCCTAGTGCTCCTCCCAGTGCTCTTCCTAGTGCTCCTTCCACTGCTCCTCCCGGTGCTCTTCCTAGTGCTCCTTCCACTGCTCCTCCCAGTGCTCTTCCTAGTGCTCCTCCCAGAGCTCATCCCAGTGCTTCCTAGTGCTCCTCCCAGTGCTCTTCCTAGTGCTCCTCCCAGTGCTCTTCCTAGTGCTCCTCCCAGTGCTCCCATTTCACCAGCAGGTGACTGACAATGACCCATGTGTGAATAAAAATGATAATAGTGAAAAAATGGCGCTTTGGGGCCCACATAAAATATACAAGCGGCAGTAATGCTCATTCCTTGGGGTATATAAAGCTCAGTGATAACCTGGGTCTGTGTCTTACTGATGTTCTTCTCAGTTTACTTGTTAGATCTAAACTTGTCTGTTATGAAGAACACAGGAAAGTATTGTAGCATGAAACGGGGTCAGCGCCGCCATCCGGGCGGGACTTTGTACTTTATACAGACAGCAAAAGAGAGAATGTGAGGAATGTACTTTCCAGGGGTTTATTGTTACTTGGGATGAATATTCTTCCGGTTCTATGGTCAGTGTATCAATAAAGCCAGGTACAGGGCCCGACCCTCTCTCATGTATAAAGCTGGCGTAGATGCCTGGGAACGCACGCTTCCATTTCCCCTCAGCCAGTCCTGTTTCTGCGCCTCCTCTGCCTTTCTCATTACTTTCCCTCTATCAGTCATCTACATTCTCCTCACATTTCCATTATTACTGAGATTACAGCTCTGAGCCAGCGGAATTGTAGCTGTAACCCCCTGTTCCTCATTGTGGGGACTGATGATGGAATCATGTAGTGATAGTATTGTACCATGATGCCAGTGATGAGGATTTATGGACCAGGCTGGCAGAGGGGGGTCTGTGAGTGATGGGGGCTCACTCATCACATACACTGTCCAGACCCACGTCTGTCATTATGGGATTGGTGTGTGTGGCACAGCTGTGGGCAGGGCCGCCATCAGGGGGGGGGGGGGCTGCGGGGACTCCAGTCCCGGGCCCGCAGAGAGAGGGGGCCCGGGGAGCGGAAGGGTGACGTTGTGGAATGCAGTGATGGGCGGTACCGCACATCACTGCTGGAAGGCATCGGGGGCAGCCAAAGGAGAAAAGTCACTGGCTGGTATTTAATACATGGAGCCGTCCGCAAGCCAATCACAGCAACTCGCGGAACGGCAGTCAGCCAATCAGCAGCAGCCGCTGCTGATTGGCTGCAGTTCCGCGAGCCAATCACAGCTCGTGGAACAGCAGCCAGCCAATCAGCAGCGGCTGCTGCTGATTGGCTGGCTGCCGTTCCGCGAGTTGCTGTGATTGGCTTGCGACCGGCTCCATGTATTAACTGCCACCGAGACTCTCCTCCTCCTCTCTGGCAGCTGCCGGTGCATCCACCAGTGACAGGCGGTACCGCACATCACTCTGCGCTGAGGGGGCTCCCAGAGTCACGGAGATGGCCGAGTGTCCAGGTAAGTTTGGGCTCTGTTGTAGGGAGGGAGTGCCTAATTTATGTATTATATACAGTGTGTGTGTGTATATATATATAATATAATCATACACCTACATGTGGGTAAGTGCTGTTATATTACTTGCTGTGCTGACACTTACATTTGCATGCTCTTAATTTAATATAGCTAAGCACCAGAGGCTTTTGTTTGTTGTATGTATGTTATGTATATGTATATGTGTATGTATATGTGTATGTATATGTGTATATATATATATATATATATCTATATATATATACACACACAAAACATCTTGTGCTTAGATATGTTAAATTAAAAACATGCAAATAAAAATGTCAGCACAGCAAGTAACATAACAGCACTTGCAGAGGGCGGTGTGCAGAAGGAGGTGTGCAGAGGGCGGTGTGCAGAGGGAGGTGTGCAGAGGGATGTGCAGAGGCGGTGTGCAGAGGGAGGTGTGCAGAGGGAGGTGTGCAGAGGGCGGTGTGCAGAGGGAGGTGTGCAGAGGCGGTGTGCAGATGGAGGTATGAAGATGGAGGTGTGCAGAGTGCGGTGTGCAGAGGGAGGTGTGCAGAGGGCAGTGTGCAGAGGGAGGTGTGCAGAGGGCGGTGTGCAGAGGGAGATGTGCAGAGGGTGGTGTGCAGAGGGCGGTGTGCAGAGGGAGGTGTGCAGAGGGTGGTGTGCAGAGGGTGGTGTGCAGAGGGCGGTGTGCAGAGGGCTGTGTGCAGAGGGCGGTGTGCAGAGGGCTGTGTGCAGATGGACGCGTGCAGAGGGCGTACAGATGGCGGTGTGCAGAGGGCGGTGTGCAGAGGGCGATGTGCAGAGGGCGATGTGCAGAGGGTGGTGTGCAGAGGGTGGTGTGCAGAGGGCGGTGTGCAGAGGGCTGTGTGCAGATGGACGCGTGCAGAGGGCGTACAGATGGCGGTGTGCAGAGGGCGGTGTGCAGAGGGAGGTGTGCAGAGGGAGGTGTGCAGAGGGCGGTGTGCAGAGGGCGGTGTGCAGATGGAGGTGTGCGGTGTACAGATGGAGGTGTGCAGAGGGCGGTGTGCAGAGGGCGGCGTGCGGTGTGCAGAGGGCGGAGGGCAGAGGGCGGTGTGCAGAGGGAGGTGTGCAGAGGGCGGTGTGCAGAGGGAGGTGTGCAGAGGGCGGTGTGCGGTGTACAGATGGAGGTGTGCAGAGGGAGGTGTGTAGAGGGCGGTGTGCAGAGGGCGGTGTGCAGATGGAGGTGTGCAGTGGGCGGTGTGCAGAGGGCGGCGTGAAGAGGGAAGCGTGCAGAGGGCTGTGTGCAGAGGGAGTTGTGCAGATGGAGGTGTGCAGAGGGCGGTGTGCAGAGGCGGTGTGCAGATGGAGGTATGAAGATGGAGGTGTGCAGAGTGCGGTGTGCAGAGGGCGGTGTGCAGAGGGAGGTGTGCAGATGTAGGTGTGCAGAGGGCAGTGTGCAGAGGGAGGTGTGCAGAGGGCGGTGTGCAGAGGGAGGTGTGCAGAGGGCGGTGTGCAGAGGGAGGTGTGCAGAGGGCGGTGTGCAGAGGCGGTGTGCAGATGGAGGTATGAAGATGGAGGTGTGCAGAGTGAGGTGTGCAGAGTGCGGTGTGCAGAGTGCGGTGTGCAGAGGGCGGTGTGCAGAGGGCGGTGTGCAGAGGGAGGTGTGCAGAGGGCGGTGTGCAGAGGGCGGTGTGCAGAGGGCGGTGTGCAGAGGGAGGTGTGCAGAGGACGGTGTGCAGAGGGAGATGTGCAGAGGGCGGTGTGCAGCGGGCGGTGTGCAGAGGGCTGTGTGCAGAGGGAGGTGTGCAGATGGACGCGTGCAGAGGGCGTACAGATGGCGGTGTGCAGAGGGCGGTGTGCAGAGGGCGGTGTGCAGAGGGAGGTGTGCAGATGGCGGTGTGCAGAGGGCGGTGTGCAGATGGAGGTGTGCGGTGTACAGATGGAGGTGTGCAGAGGGCGGAGGGCAGAGGGCGGTGTGCAGAAGGCGGTGTGCAGAGGGAGGTGTGCAGAGGGCGGTGTGCAGATGGAGGTGTGCGGTGTACAGATGGAGGTGTGCAGAGGGCGGTGTGTAGAGGGCGGTGTGCAGAGGGCGGTGTGCAGATGGAGGTGTGCAGTGGGCGGTGTGCAGAGGGCGGCGTGCAGAGGGCGGCGTGCGGAGGGCGGTGTGCAGAGGGCGGTGTGCAGAGGGCGGTGTGCAGAGGGAGGTGTGCAGAGGGCTGTGTGCAGAGGGTGGTGTGCAGAGGGAGGTGTGCAGAGGGAGGTGTGCAGAGGGCGGTGTGCAGAGGTGGTGTGCAGATGGAGGTATGAAGATGGAGGTGTGCAGAGTGCGGTGTGCAGAGGGAGGTGTGCAGAGGGCGGTGTGCAGAGGGAGGTGTGCAGAGGGCGGTGTGCAGAGGGAGATGTGCAGAGGGTGGTGTGCAGAGGGAGGTGTGCAGAGGGAGGTGTGCAGAGGGAGATGTGCAGAGGGTGGTGTGCAGAGGGAGGTGTGCAGAGGGCGGTGTGCAGAGGGAGGTGTGCAGAGGGCGGTGTGCAGAGGCGGTGTGCAGATGGAGGTATGAAGATGGAGGTGTGCAGAGTGCGGTGTGCAGAGTGCGGTGTGCAGAGGGAGGTGTGCAGAGGGCGGTGTGCAGAGGGAGGTGTGCAGAGGGCGGTGTGCAGAGTGAGGTGTGCAGAGGGCGGTGTGCAGAGGGAGGTGTGCAGAGGGCGGTGTGCAGAGGGAGATGTGCAGAGGGTGGTGTGCAGAGGGCGGTGTGCAGAGGGAGGTGTGCAGAGGGAGATGTGCAGAGGGTGGTGTGCAGAGGGTGGTGTGCAGAGGGTGGTGTGCAGAGGGCGGTGTGCAGAGGGCTGTGTGCAGATGGACGCGTGCAGAGGGCGTACAGATGGCGGTGTGCAGAGGGCGGTGTGCAGAGGGCGATGTGCAGAGGGTGGTGTGCAGAGGGTGGTGTGCAGAGGGCGGTGTGCAGAGGGCTGTGTGCAGATGGACGCGTGCAGAGGGCGTACAGATGGCGGTGTGCAGAGGGCGGTGTGCAGAGGGAGGTGTGCAGAGGGAGGTGTGCAGAGGGCGGTGTGCAGATGGAGGTGTGCGGTGTACAGATGGAGGTGTGCAGAGGGCGGTGTGCAGAGGGCGGCGTGCGGTGTGCAGAGGGCGGAGGGCAGAGGGCGGTGTGCAGAGGGAGGTGTGCAGAGGGCGGTGTGCAGAGGGAGGTGTGCAGAGGGCGGTGTGCGGTGTACAGATGGAGGTGTGCAGAGGGAGGTGTGTAGAGGGCGGTGTGCAGAGGGCGGTGTGCAGATGGAGGTGTGCAGTGGGCGGTGTGCAGAGGGCGGCGTGAAGAGGGAAGCGTGCAGAGGGCTGTGTGCAGAGGGAGTTGTGCAGATGGAGGTGTGCAGAGGGCAGTGTGCAGAGGGCAGTGTGCAGAGGGCGGTGTGCAGATGGATGTGTGCAGAGGGCGGTTTGCAGAGGGCGGTGTGCAGAGGGAGGTGTGCAGAGGGAGGTGTGCGGTGTACAGATGGTGTGCAGATGGCGGTGTGCAGAGGGCGGTGTGCAGAGGGAGGTGTGCGGTGTACAGAGGGAGATGTACAGAAGGCGGTGTGCAGAGGGTGGTGTGCAGTGGGCGGTGTGCAGATGGAGGTGTGCAGAGGGCGGTGTGCAGATGGCAGAGGGCGGTGTGCAGAAGGCGGTGTGCAGAGGGCGGTGTGCAGAGGTAGGTGTGCAGAGGGCGGCGTGCAGAGGGCGGCGTGCAGAGTGAGGCGTACAGAGGGAGGCGTGCAGAGGGAGGCGTGCAGAGGGCGGTGTGCTGATGTAGGTGTGCAGAGGACGGTGTGCAGAGGGAGATGTGCAGAGGGCGGTGTGCAGAGGCGGTGTGCAGATGGAGGTATGAAGATGGAGGTGTGCAGAGTGCGGTGTGCAGAGTGCGGTGTGCAGAGGGAGGTGTGCAGATGTAGGTGTGCAGAGGGCGGTGTGCAGAGGGCGGTGTGCAGAGTGCGGTGTGCAGAGGGAGGTGTGCAGAGGGAGGTGTGCAGAGGGCGGTGTGCAGAGGGAGGTGTGCAGAGGGCGGTGTGCAGAGGCGGTGTGCAGATGGAGGTATGAAGATGGAGGTGTGCAGAGTGCGGTGTGCAGAGGGAGGTGTGCAGAGGGAGGTGTGCAGAGGGCAGTGTGCAGAGGGAGGTGTGCAGAGGGAGGTGTGCCGAGGGCGGTGTGCAGAGGGAGATGTGCAGAGGGCGGTGTGCAGAGGCGGTGTGCAGATGGAGGTATGAAGATGGAGGTGTGCAGAGTGCGGTGTGCAGAGGGCGGTGTGCAGAGGGAGGTGTGCAGATGTAGGTGTGCAGAGGGCAGTGTGCAGAGGGAGGTGTGCAGAGGGCGGTGTGCAGAGGGAGGTGTGCAGAGGGCGGTGTGCAGAGGGAGGTGTGCAGAGGGCGGTGTGCAGAGGCGGTGTGCAGATGGAGGTATGAAGATGGAGGTGTGCAGAGTGCGGTGTGCAGAGTGCGGTGTGCAGAGGGAGGTGTGCAGAGGGCGGTGTGCAGAGGGAGGTGTGCAGAGGGCGGTGTGCAGAGTGAGGTGTGCAGAGGGCGGTGTGCAGAGGGCGGTGTGCAGAGGGAGGTGTGCAGAGGACGGTGTGCAGAGGGAGATGTGCAGAGGGCGGTGTGTAGCGGGCGGTGTGCAGAGGGCTGTGTGCAGAGGGAGGTGTGCAGATGGACGCGTGCAGAGGGCGTACAGATGGCGGTGTGCAGAGGGCGGTGTGCAGAGGGCGGTGTGCAGAGGGAGGTGTGCAGATGGCGGTGTGCAGAGGGCGGTGTGCAGATGGAGGTGTGCGGTGTACAGATGGAGGTGTGCAGAGGGCGGAGGGCAGAGGGCGGTGTGCAGAAGGCGGTGTGCAGAGGGAGGTGTGCAGAGGGCGGTGTGCAGATGGAGGTGTGCGGTGTACAGATGGAGGTGTGCAGAGGGCGGTGTGTAGAGGGCGGTGTGCAGAGGGCGGTGTGCAGATGGAGGTGTGCAGTGGGCGGTGTGCAGAGGGCGGCGTGCAGAGGGCGGCGTGCAGAGGGCGGCGTGCGGAGGGCGGTGTGCAGAGGGCGGTGTGCAGAGGGCGGTGTGCAGAGGGAGGTGTGCAGAGGGCTGTGTGCAGAGGGTGGTGTGCAGAGGGAGGTGTGCAGAGGGCGGTGTGCAGAGGTGGTGTGCAGATGGAGGTATGAAGATGGAGGTGTGCAGAGTGCGGTGTGCAGAGGGAGGTGTGCAGAGGGCGGTGTGCAGAGGGAGGTGTGCAGAGGGCGGTGTGCAGAGGGAGATGTGCAGAGGGTGGTGTGCAGAGGGAGGTGTGCAGAGGGAGGTGTGCAGAGGGAGATGTGCAGAGGGTGGTGTGCAGAGGGAGGTGTGCAGAGGGCGGTGTGCAGAGGGAGGTGTGCAGAGGGCGGTGTGCAGAGGGCGGTGTGCAGATGGAGGTGTGCAGAGGGCGGCGTGCAGTGTGCAGAGGGCGGTGTGCAGAGGGCAGAGGGCGGTGTGCAGAGGCGGTGTGCAGATGGAGGTATGAAGATGGAGGTGTGCAGAGTGCGGTGTGCAGAGTGCGGTGTGCAGAGTGCGGTGTGCAGAGGGCGGTGTGCAGAGGGAGGTGTGCAGAGGGCGGTGTGCAGAGTGAGGTGTGCAGAGGGCGGTGTGCAGAGGGAGGTGTGCAGAGGGCGGTGTGCAGAGGGAGATGTGCAGAGGGTGGTGTGCAGAGGGCGGTGTGCAGAGGGCGGTGTGCAGAGGGAGGTGTGCAGAGGGTGGTGTGCAGAGGGTGGTGTGCAGAGGGCGGTGTGCAGAGGGCTGTGTGCAGAGGGCGGTGTGCAGAGGGCTGTGTGCAGATGGACGCGTGCAGAGGGCGTACAGATGGCGGTGTGCAGAGGGCGGTGTGCAGAGGGCGATGTGCAGAGGGCGATGTGCAGAGGGTGGTGTGCAGAAGTCGGTTGCAGAGGGCGTACAGATGGCGGTGTGCAGAGGGCGGTGTGCAGAGGGCGGAGGGCAGAGGGCGGTGTGCAGAAGTCGGTGTGCAGAGGGAGGTGTGCAGTGGGCGGTGTGCAGAGGGCGGTGTGCAGATGGAGGTGGCGGTGTACAGATGGAGGTGTGCAGAGGGCGGTGTGTAGAGGGCGGTGTGCAGAGGGCGGTGTGCAGATGGAGGTGTGCAGAGGGCGGCGTGCAGAGGGAGGCGTGCAGAGGGCTGTGTGCAGAGGGAGTTGTGCAGATGGAGGTGTGCAGAGGGCAGTGTGCAGAGGGCGGTGTGCAGATGGATGTGTGCAGAGGGCGGTTTGCAGAGGGCGGTGTGCAGAGGGAGGTGTGCAGAGGGAGGTGTGCGGTGTACAGATGGTGTGCAGATGGCGGTGTGCAGAGGGCGGTGTGCAGAGGGAGGTGTGCGGTGTACAGAGGGAGATGTACAGAGGGCGGTGTGCAGAGGGTGGTGTGCAGAGGGTGGTGTGCAGTGGGCGGTGTGCAGATGGAGGTGTGCAGAGGGCGGTGTGCAGATGGCAGAGGGCGGTGTGCAGAAGGCGGTGTGCAGAGGGCGGTGTGCAGAGGTAGGTGTGCAGAGGGCAGTGTGCAGAGGGCGGCGTGCAGAGGGCGGCGTGCAGAGGGAGGCGTACAGAGGGAGGCGTGCAGAGGGAGGCGTTCAGAGGGCGGCGTGCAGAGGGCGGTGTGCAGAGGGCGGTGTGCAGAGGGAGGTGTGCAGAGGGCGGTGTGCAGAGGGAGGTGTGCAGATGGCGGTGTGCGGTGTACAGATGGAGGTGTGCAGAGGGCGGTGTGCAGAGGGAGGTGTGCAGAGGGCGATGTACAGTGGGCGGTGTGCAGAGGGCGGTGTGCAGAGGGCGGTGTGCAGATGGAGGTGTGCAGAGGGCGGCGTGCAGTGTGCAGAGGGCGGTGTGCAGAGGGCAGAGGGCGGTGTGCAGAGGGCGGTGTGCAGAGGGCGGTGTGCAGAAGGCGGTGTGCAGAGGGCGGTGTGCAGAGGACGGTGTGCAGAGGGCGGTGTGCAGATGGAGGTGTGCGGTGTACAGATGGAGGTGTGCAGAGGGAGGTGTGCAGATGGACGCGTGCAGAGGGCGTAGAGATGGCGGTGTGCAGAGGGTGGTGTGCAGATGGAGTTGTGCAGATGGAGGTGTGCAGAGGGCGGTGTGCAGATGGAGGTGTGAAGAGGGCAGTGTGCAGAGGGCGGTGTGCAGAGGGCGGTGTACAGATGGTGGTGTGCAGATGTAGGTGTGCAGATGGAGGTGTGCATAGGGCAGTGTGCAGAGGGAGGTGTGCAGAGGGAGGTGTGCAGAGGGCGGTGTGCAGATGGAGGTGTACGGTGTACAGATGGAGGTGTGCAGATGGAGGTGTGCAGAGGGCGGTGTGCAGAGGGCGGTGTGCAGAGGGAGGTGTGCAGAGGGCGGTGTGCAGAGGGCGGCGTGCAGTGTGCAGAGGGCGGTGTGCAGATGGAGGTGTGCAGAGGGCGGTGTGCAGAGGGCGGTGTGCAGAGGCGGTGTGCAGAGGGAGGTGTGCAGAGGGCGGTGTGCAGAGGGAGGTGTGCAGAGGGCGGTGTGCAGAGGCGGTGTGCAGAGGGAGGTGTGCAGAGGGCGGTGTGCAGATGGAGATGTGCAGAGGGCGGTGTGCAGAGGGAGGTGTGCAGAGGGCGGTGTGCAGATGGAGGTGTGCGGTGTACAGATGGAGGTGTGCAGATGGAGGTGTGCAGAGGGCGGTGTGCAGAGGGCGGTGTGCAGAGGGAGATGTGCAGAGGGCGGTGTGCAGAGGGCGGTGTGCAGATGGAGGTGTGCGGTGTACAGAGGGAGGTGTGCAGAGGGCGGTGTGCAGAGGGAGGTGTGCAGAGGGCGGTGTGCAGAGGGAGGTGTGCAGAGTGCGGTGTGCAGATGGAGGTGCACAGAGGGCGGTGTGCAGATGGAGGTGTGCGTGGGGATTTAATATGCATTTCTGTAACATGGGCCTAATTCAGAGATGTGCACTAATGCTGCCGCAGCTGTTAATATATGCTAATGCAACAGCGGTCGGGACTTGTATTGAGACGCCCACAAGAGCCCTCGCAGCTGTTCGCAACTATACGCGCAAACGCAGCATCGGACGCAGATCAGGCAAACGCCAACTCCCCGAGTACAGCTGGGTACACACTAGATGATTTTATGAACGATTTGGCCGATACTGATGCATTGTAATGACAAATCGTTCATATCGTCACTATGCAGCATGGCCCCCGCCGTCGTTCCATCGCTGCTGCCATCGTCCAGTATGTATGCACTATGGACCTGATTCATACCCTGTCGCTAAGTTGCGCTCGATCTGAGCGATTTTCCTCCGTCTGAGCATGCGTATAATTCCCAGTGCGCGTGCGCAAGCCAGTCTTTGCGATGTAATTTTGGTTGCTCGTAAGCCACTATCAGGTCGCTGCTTTGAGTGATGGGTGGTAACAGGAGAAGGTGCATGTGAACGGGGGAGTGGATGTGCAAACGCAGGCGTGTCAGGCCGTCAAAACGCCGTGTAAAGGGCGTGCATAATTAGCAAAGTAGCGTCATGGTACACGTCACCTGCCTGTATGTCAGGCCGCACTGATCGCTGTGCTTGCGGTGGGGAAAGACAACCTCAAGGGCTGCGAGCAGCTCCGATGGCTCTCCATGTTCCCGATTAATCCTACAGTTCCTGGAGATGACGTGTACTGCGAGTGGCAAGGGGGCGTCTTTATACACTTGCGAGCGCACTTTGCCATAGCTCGCAAAGACATAAAGGGTGCCCATACACGACGCAATGCGAGCGCTTCATTTAAATATCCAGCCCCTTTTGCCAGCGAACGGCCGCAATTTGTGATCAGGTCTGAATGAGCTCCAATGTCACTATGCAGCATGGCCCCCGCCATTGTTCCATCGCTGCCGGCATCGGTTACCGTCACTAGCGACATCGCGCTGGGTACACATCGTCCAGTGTGTATGTCACTATGCAGCATGGCCCCCGCCGTTGTTCCATCGCTGCCGGCAGCGGGTACCGTCACTAGCGACATCGCACTGGGTACACATCGTCCAGTGTGTATGTCACTATGCAGCATGGCCCCCACCGTCGTTTCATCACTGCCGGCATCGGGTACCGTCACTAGCGACATCGCGCTGGGTACACATCGTCCAGTGTGTATGTCACCCACACTGCGAATGCAGACTCGCCGCGTGTGACTACGGTCTTGTACCGTGACTCAGATGTATGCGCAATGGCAAAAAATCGCTCCATTTGCAAAAACATCATAGCGTAAATCTCAGGCCCCATAAACGGACTCAGATGCATCTAACGCTTAGAGAAAGAGGGAAACGTGCGAGCCTTGGCGGCGTACAGTAAGGGCCTCATCCCCCTCGTACAGACCTCAGGGGAGCCACGTGGGTGACAGCAGGCGTTTCTCTGGTGGGTGTAACATACTGATGACGACTCTGGCGATCGGCAGCCACTTCTGTCCCTCCTGCTGTATATAGATCATTAATGTGACTGCTATTATATAACGTAGCGCCCATCCAATCACAGTACTTGGCTGATATTTGCATTCATTAATAACACTTCTATCATTTGCATACGGTGTTTCAGGGCCTGATTCAGAGATGGACATAATGGTGATTACGGCGCAGATCAAGCGATTATTTGCCACTGCACGTCCGTATAAATCACACGGCGCCTGCGCAGCGATCGCACCGCGATTACGGATGCACAGAGGATCCACTTACAGTGTGAGTGACAGGTAGTTTCGGGGTGGTAACGGGAGGTGGTCAGGAAGACGCAGGCGCGTCTGACGGTTAGGACGCCGGTACATGGGCACGCATAAATTAGCCCTTGCGATTTCCTGCGTAGCATGAGAGCCCTCTGCGTGTCAGGAGGCGAGTCAGCTGGTCAGACCGGCCGCAAGGGCAAGTTGGGCGCTCGATGTGCGTCAGTGTTGCGATATTTACGCAGGTAAGCGACGTCGTACGCATGTGAGAAGGCAGCGGAGGACGTCATTACGCCCGGGTGATCTTTGGAACCATTAGCATGTTTTTGCAGCTGCGCTGCGTACGAAACCACAGCGGCATTGCGCATTAGCGTCCATCCCTGCATCAGGGCCTCAGTATGATATTACATTGTATACACATTGGGTAATGTTACTATGGGGCCTACTTACCATTAATTATTAGTGGCTTATTAGTGGGGGGGGGGTTAACCGCAAATATTTAGTATCACCCCCATGTATGAAAGTGGGACCACAGTGGATATCTCCGATACCGCAGCCCCCGTGGGATGCTGGCAGATTGAGGCGAGGAGCGTATTGTATATTACATGTCGTTTTGAATCTTGGTTGCGTCGCAGACGCAGCGAAATACCGCTCACCGCGTACCAGAGACGCTAAGCGGCGACACTAACCGCTCAGGAATTGTATTTACACAGGTACAGTCACAGAGGGAGCGCTGTGGAATTTGGCGTGAGGTAACGTCGCGTCCGCTGCGTCGTAGCACTTCTTATACAGATTCAGGCTCCGGGAAGTGGTAATATGAAAACGCTCGTTTCAGCCTTCCCCTTGTGCATTAGCGCTATCCGGAGAGTGCGGCCCTGAGACGCCAACTTTCACTGCCCGTGGACGGAGCAACTCTGCCTGTTCTGAACAATCCACAATCGGCGCACCATGGAGAGCGCCAGCCGCCCTTGCACCAGCCAATGACAGGCGCGGTGTCTCCTTCTCAACTCTGTATAAACATGGCGTCCGTGGCTCTGCCGCGCTCACAGACACTCCCACAACACGCCCATGAGACAGACTTTATTTTTGCGCATATTTCAGGGTCATCGCCCAGGAAAGCGCATGGTTTTAACTTTCTGCTCCTAAAGCCAGTGATCCCGTGTGTAACAGCGTACACTCAGTGGTATACAGGCGCCATAGGGGTTTTCAGTATTTTTTTTTGCGCAGTGCCAAATAATCGCTCAACCCTGCCAACATCGGTATTGTGTTCAGGTTCCGTCCGCCTATGAATCGTGCCCTCAGTCACACAGATGTACAAACGTCGCACACCCCATTGATTAGTGTACGCTAGCAATGCAGTTATGTCGCTACCGGTTGTTTATGTGAATAACTTGCAAATTTTGCGCAAAAAAAGAAAAGTGCTCGGCGTATCCTAGTCGCACGGATCGGGCGTACAGAGAGGGGCTATTTAGTGCAGCTGAAGCCACGGTTTAAAAGGACACATCTGTATATATTTATTTTCAGTGATATAAGCTGCATATATACATACTGTAGCTATCTATATACTGCTGTGTTGTTATGATTGGATGGATCTGTGCCGTGTTGTTAGGATTGGATGGATCTGTGCCGTGTTATGATTGGATGGATCTGTGCCGTGTTGTTATGATTGGATGGATCTGTGCCGTGTTATGATTGGATGGATCTGTGCCGTGTTGTTATGATTGGCTGGATCTGTGCTGTGTTATGATTGGATGGATCTGTGCTGTGTTATGATTGGATGGATCTGTGCCGTGTTATGATTGGATGGATCTGTGCCGTGTTATGATTGGATGGATCTGTGCCGTGTTATGATTGGATGGATCTGTGCCGTGTTATGATTGGATGGATCTGTGCCGTGTTGTTATGATTGGATGGATCTGTGCTGTGTTGTTATGATTGGATGGATCTGTGCCGTGTTATGATTGGATGGATCTGTGCCGTGTTGTTATGATTGGATGGATCTGTGCCGTGTTGTTATGATTGGATGGATCTGAGCCGTGTTGTTATGATTGGATGGTTCTGTGCTGTGTTGTTATGATTGGATGGCTCTGTGCCGTGTTATGATTGGATGGATCTGTGCCGTGTTGTTATGATTGGATGGATCTGTGCCGTGTTGTTATGATTGGATGGATCTGAGCCGTGTTGTTATGATTGGATGGATCTGTGCCGTGTTATGATTGGATGGATCTGTGCTGTGTTGTTATGATTGGATGGATCTGTGCCGTGTTGATATGATTGGATGGATCTGTGCCGTGTTGATATGATTGGATGGATCTGTGTCGTGTTGTTATGATTGGATGGATCTGTGCCGTGTTGTTATGATTGGATGGATCTGTGCCGTGTTATGAATGGATGGATCTGTGCCGTGTTATGATTGGATGGATCTGTGCCGTGTTGTTATGATTGGATGGATCTGTGTCGTGTTGTTATGATTGGATGGATCTGTGCCGTGTTGTTATGATTGGATGGATCTGTGCCGTGTTATGAATGGATGGATCTGTGCCGTGTTATGATTGGATGGATCTGTGCCATGTTGTTATGATTGGATGGATCTGTGTCGTGTTGTTATGATTGGATGGATCTGTGCCGTGTTATGATTGGATGGATCTGTGCCGTGTTATGATTGGATGGATCTGTGTTGTGTTGTTATGATTGGATGGATCTGTGCCGTGTTGTTATGATTGGATGGATCTGTGCCGTGTTGTTATGATTGGATGGATCTGTGCTGTGTTGTTATAATTGGATGGATCTGTGCCGTGTTATGATTGGATGGATCTGTGCCGTGTTATGATTGGATGGATCTGTGCCGTGTTGTTGTTATTGGATGGATCTGTGCTCTGTTATGAATGGATGGATCTGTGCCATGTTGTTATGATTGGATGGATCTGTGCCATGTTGTTTTGATTGGATGGATCTGTGCCATGTTATGATTGGATGGATCTGTGCTGTGTTTTTATGATTGGATGGATCTGTGCCGTGTTGTTTTGATTGGATGGATCTGTGCCGTGTTGTTATGATTGGATGGATCTGTGCCGTGTTGTTATGATTGGATGGATCTGTGCCGTGTTATGATTGGATGGATCTGTGCTGTGTTGTTATGATTGGATGGATCTGTGCCGTGTTATGAATGGATGGATCTGTGCCGTGTTATGATTGGATGGATCTGTGCCGTGTTGTTATGATTGGATGGATCTGTGCCGTGTTATGATTGGATGGATCTGTGCTGTGTTGTTATGATTGGATGGATCTGTTCCGTGTTATGATTGGATGGATCTGTGCCGTGTTGTTATGATTGGATGGATCTGTGCCGTGTTATGATTGGATGGATCTGTGTTGTGTTGTTATGATTGGATGGATCTGTGCCGTGTTATGATTGGATGGATCTGTGTCGTGTTGTTATGATTGGATGGATCTGTGCTGTGTTGTTATGATTGGATGGATCTGTGCCGTGTTATGTTTGGATGGATCTGTGCCGTGTTATGATTGGATGGATCTGTGCCGTGTTGTTGTTATTGGATGGATCTGTGCCGTGTTGTTATGATTGGATGGATCTGTGCCATGTTATTATGATTGGATGGATCTGTGCCGTGTTATGATTGGATGGATCTGTGCCGTGTTGTTATGATTGAATGGATCTGTGCCGTGTTGTTTTGATTGGATGGATCTGTGCCGTGTTATGATTGGATGGATCTGTGCCGTGTTGTTATGATTGGATGGATCTGTGCCGTGTTATGATTGGATGGATCTGTGCTGTGTTGTTATGATTGGATGCATCTGTGCCGTGTTATGAATGGATGGATCTGTGCCGTGTTATGATTGGATGGATCTGTGTTGTGTTGTTATGATTGGATGGATCTGTGCCGTGTTATGATAGGATGGATCTGTGCCGTGTTGTTATGATTGGATTAGGGAGGGGCGTGTGATAGAGACACTGATAAAGGGAAGTATAGACCGTATACAGGTACAGTCATTAGGGAGGGGCGTATGATAGAGACACTGATAAAGGGAAGTATAGACCGTATACCGCTACAGTCATTAGGGAGGGGTGTGTGATAGAGACACTAATAAAGGGAAGTATAGACCGTATACAGCTACAGTCATTAGGGAGGGGTGTGTGATAGAGACACTAATAAAGGGAAGTATAGACCGTATACAGCTACAGTCATTAGGGAGGGGCGTGTTATAGAGACACTAATAAAGGGAAGTATAGACCGTATACCGCTACAGTCATTATGGAGGGGCGTGTGATAGAGACACTAATAAAGGGAAGTATAGACCGTATACAGCTACAGTCATTAGGGAGGGGTGTGTGATAGAGACACTGATAAAGGGAAGTATAGAGACCGTATACAGCTACAGTCATTAGGGAGGGGCGTGTGATAGAGACACTAATAAAGGGAAGTATAGACCGTATACAGGTACAGTCATTAGGGAGGGGTGTGTGATAGAGACACTAATAAAGGGAAGTATAGACCGTATACAGCTACAGTCATTAGTGAGGGGCGTGTGATAGAGACACTGATAAAGGGAAGTATAGACCGTATACAGGTACAGTCATTAGGGAGGGGCGTGTGATAGAGACACTGATAGAGGGAAGTATAGACCGTATACAGCTACAGTCATTAGGGAGGGGCGTGTGATAGAAACACTGATAAAGGGAAGTATAGAGACCGTATACAGCTACAGTCATTAGGGAGGGGCGTGTGATAGAGACACTAATAAAGGGAAGTATAGACCGTATACAGCTACAGTCATTAGGGAGGGGTGTGTGATAGAGACACTAATAAAGGGAAGTATAGAGACCGTATACAGCTACAGTCATTAGTGAGGGGCGTGTGATAGAGACACTGATAAAGGGAAGTATAGACCGTATACAGGTACAGGCATTAGGGAGGGGCGTGTGATAGAGACACTGATAAAGGGAAGTATAGACCGTATACAGGTACAGTCATTAGGGAGGGGCGTGTGATAGAGACACTGATAAAGGGAAGTATAGACCGTATACAGGTACAGTCATTAGGGAGGGGTGTGTGATAGAGAAACTAATAAAGGGAAGTATAGAGACCGTATACAGGTACAGTCATTAGGGAGGGGCGTGTGATAGAGACACTAATAAAGGGAAGTATAGACCGTATACAGCTACAGTCATTAGGGAGGGGCGTGTGATAGAGACACTAATAAAGGGAAGTATAGACCGTATACAGCTACAGTCATTAGGGAGGGGCGTGTGATAGAGACACTGATAAAGGGAAGTATAGACCGTATACAGCTACAGTCATTAGGGAGGGGTGTGTGATAGAGACACTGATAAAGGGAAGTATAGACCGTATACAGCTACAGTCATTAGGGAGGGGCGTGTGATAGAGACACTGATAAAGGGAAGTATAGACCGTATACAGCTACAGTCATTAGGGAGGGGTGTGTGATAGAGACACTGATAAAGGGAAGTATAGACCGTATACAGCTACAGTCATTAGGGAGGGGCGTGTGATAGAGACACTGATAAAGGGAAGTGTAGACCGTATACAGCTACAGTCATTAGGGAGGGGCGTGTGATAGAGACACTGATAAAGGGAAGTATAGAGACCGTATACAGCTACAGTCATTAGGGAGGGGCGTGTGATAGAGACACTGATAAAGGGAAGTATAGAGACCGTATACAGGTACAGTCATTAGGGAGGGGCGTGTGATGGGATTGGGGATCTTGTATTGTTGTTCTATTGTTCTCCAATTTATCACTTATTTGTAATTATTCTGGATGGCTACAAATTGTGCCTCTTCCTCAGTGTAAGTCATACTACACCTATTCCATACATGCCCCCATCCCCTCTGTGCCCCCCACCACCATCAGTCTGTTTCCTGTCCATGCTGGGGACGTTGTGACGGAGGTTACTGGGTGCCCCATATATCTCACTGGTATTAATTCCTACAGAATTCTCACCAATATTGGCTCAGACTATAACATGGCGGCCTCCTCTGTGTTTAGGTGACAGACTCGCTTTGGTGTACTGTGCAGCATGAAATAAAATTATACCTGGTATTAATTAATTAACCTGACGCTGAGAGGGCTGATGGTCATCTCCTTCCCATGCTGAGTCATGTGAGGGTGGTTGCCTGCGCGGTCCCTCCTATATACAATTAGATAACCCAGGGGACGGAGTGACTGCGCGTTTATACCACCGGGGCTGGAGGGGACATAACAAATACGTAGCATTCTGCGTTTTTTTTTCCTGGGGATTTATTTTAGTATATAGAACCTAGGCCCTCATTCAGAGCCGCTCGCAATTAGCGCTCGCTCGTTCAGAAAAAGGGGGTGGCTATTCAAATGAACCGCACGCTCCTTGCGGTCTGTTGCCACCTCCATGTCTGAACGAGCGAACAAAACATGTGCTCGTTTATTTGATAAAAACGCCCCCTGGCCGCTCGCATCCTACGTCATGTCCGCTATTTATTAGATTAATCGAGTACATCGACCAGGGTATGAGCTGCTCGCTATTCTTGTGGTTGGTGTTTCCTACCACAATTTTGCGAGCAGTTCTGGCTAAAAAAAACCCCAGTGACGTGGTCAATGACGCTGCTGTTTTAAATATGCACACCCATAAAATGCCCGTTTTGACCTTTAAGCACGCCTGCGATCGGATCTCCACTCCCCATTTTCAAGCACCTTCCCCTGTTACCACCCACATACGCCTCAACCTGTCACTCAAATTATCAGGCATTCGCTATTTTGCGAGCACATGAATTTCGGCCGCACTAACTGGGTCGCGCATACGTATAACGATCCGTACGCATGCGCAGTTTGGCAAACATCGCTCGGAGCGAACGAGCTGCCGCTTACGAGTGGATCTGAATCAGGCCCCTTGTTTTTTACTGCCTGAGTTTGCTGACCTTCATATTACCGTACATGGCTGCTTTTGGCCCGGCTACACCCATGCATGCTTGTACACAGACCTGGCACCTCTACAGTCTGCACTAAACCAGGCCCCAGGAATCTGCTCTGCACGATCGGATAGGTGGAACTATAGGAGAGGTTTCATTCAGTATCTGATCTAGAAGACAGACCTAGGGGTCTATTTACTAAGCAGACAGAGTGAAAAGTGATCAGAAAGTGATAAGGTACCAGCCAATCAGCTCCCAACTGTCATTTTTCAAACACAGCCTGTGAGATGACAGTTGGGAGCTGATTGGCTGGCACCTTATCACTTTCTTATCACTTTTCACTCTGTCTCCTAGCACTGTTTAGTAAATAGACCCCCTAGTATCCAAGTTTAATAAAGACTTGAGGTATTTTTGTTTCACGCGAGTTACCCGTGGTGGCATAGCTCGTTACCCTGTGCCTGAGAAGATGCCACACCTGGACGCTGTTTAATGAATGAACTCTGTCTCTTTCCATGAAACCAGACACCTCAAACTTCAAGGAACAACTTCTTTCATGTCCTGCCAGACGCTCCTGGGAAGTGCTGGCTCTGCAGGAGGCACTGAGGGTGCAGCTAATGATCAGATTGTGTGCATGGGGTTACCCTGGCACAACCACGTCACATAGCCTTTTATCATGTCACTCTCATTGTCACCTTACATTGGAAGAGCAGCTCTGGCTTCTGGGGTGAAACTGATCATAAATAAAAAGTGAAAGGTAATAAGGTGGGAAGCTGCATGCCAGACCTGTGTGTGGTGTGTATTGCTGTATTCTACTCACCAGGTGGCGCCCTTTCACTGCTATCACTTATTTCATTGTAATGTTAGTTAGACATTGATGTAAATGAACTCAATCTCTGTAGCTGTGTAATGTGAGATGCAATCTGGCAGGAACATGACAAATCATTTTAATAAGACAAATGCTGTTCATTTTTGCTTTATATATTCCTCTGAATGATTCATGTCCAATCATTTTTAACTTTTAAATAATGCACTTAAAATCCGTTTTGTTTTCTTCATGCGTGCCATCACCACAATCGTGACCGTTGTCCAGCCAGTCTCTCCTTACAGCACATAGCGGGTCTTTCTTAGGTCATTCCTTTCCCTACGTCCTTATATCAGGGAGAGGAGCGTCCTCCAACCAGCCCTTATATCAGGGAGAGGTGTGTCCAACCAGTCCTAATATCAGGGAGATGAGTGTCCTCCAACCAGTGCTTATATCAGGGAGAGGAGTGTCCAACCAGTCCTTATATCAGGGAGAGGGGTGTCCTCCAACCAGTCCTTATATCAGGGAGAGGTGTGTCCAACCAGTCCTTATATCAGGGAGAGGAGTGACCTCCAACCAGTCCTTATATCAGGGAGAGGCGCGTCCTCCAACCAGTCCTTATATCAGGGAGAGGCGCGTCCTCCAACCAGTCCTTATATCAGGGAGAGGAGTGTCCTCCAACCAGTCTTTATATTAGGGAGAGGAACGTCCTCCAGCCAGTCTTACATCAGGGAAAGTAGTGTCCTCCAACCAGCCCTTCTATCAGGGAGAGGAGCGTCCTCCAACCAGCCCTTCTATCAGGGAGAGGAGTGTCCTCCAACCAGCCCTTCTATCAGGGGAGGAGTGTCCTCCAACCAGTCCCTATATCAGGGAGAGGAGTGTCCTCCAACCAGTTCTTGTATCAGTGAGAGGAGTATTCTCCTACCAGTCCTTCTATCTGTCCTTATATCAGTGAGAGGAGTATTCTCCAACCAGTCCTTATATCTGTCCTTCCATCAGGTAGAGGAGTGTTCCCGAACCAGTCCTTCTATCTGTCCTTATATCAGTGAGAGGAGTATTCTCCAACCAGTCCTTCTCTCTGTCCTTCTCTCAGGAAGAGGAGTGTTCTCCAACCAGTCCTTCTATCTGTCCTTATATCTGGAGAGGAGTATTCTCCAACCAGTCCTTATATCTGTCCTTCCATCAGGGAGAGGAGTATTCCCGAACCAGTCCTTCTATCTGTCCTTATATCAGTGAGAGGAGTGTTCTCCAACCAGTCCTTCTATCTGTTCTTATATCAGGGAGAGAGTGTTCTCCAACCAGTCCTTCTATTTGTCCTTATATCATGGAGAGGAGTGTTCTCCAACCAGTCCTTCTATCTGTCCTTATACCAGGTAGAGGAGTATTCTCCAACGAGTCCTTCTATCTGTCCTTATATCATGGAGAGGAGTGTTCCCCAACCAGTCCTTCTATCTGTCATATCATGGAGAGGAGTGTTCCCCAACCAGTCCTTCTATCTGTCCTTATATCATGGAGAGGAGTGTTCCCCAACCAGTCCTTCTATCTGTCCTTATATCATGGAGAGGAGTGTTCTCCAACCAGTACTTCTATCTGTCCTTATATCAGAGAGAGGAGTGTTCTCCAACCAGTCCTTCTATCTGTCCTTATATCATGGAGAGGAGTGTCTCCAACCAGTCCTTCTATCTGTCCTTATATCAGGGAGAGGAGTATTCTCACACATTCCCACACACTCATCACACATGGGTCAGTAACCTGATATCAGGCGACAGGCAGCGATGGTCTCCGCCTCGTATCAGGCGACAGGCAGCTATGGTCTCAGCCTCGTATCAGACAACAGGTAGTGATAGTCTCAGCCTCGTATCAGGCAACAGGTAGTGACGGTCTCTGCCTCGTATCAGGCGACAGGCAGCGATGGTCGCAGCCTCATATCAGGCGACAGGCAGCGATGGTCTCAGCCTCATATCAGGCGACAGGCAGCGATGGTCGCAGCCTCGTATCAGGCGACAGGCAGCGATGGTCTCAGCCTCATATCAGGCGACAGGCAGCGATGGTCGCAGCCTCATATTAGGCGACAGGCAGAGATGGTCGCAGCCTCATCTGATGTTAAACAGATCCGATTTTTATCAGTATACAGCCAGACTGGGACATTGGGCCTCATTCAGACTCACTCGCAAGCGGCTGTCCGCTCGCAAGTGGGTCGATGGTGTGCACTGCGCATGCGCACGACGGAGGGAGCTCCGTCGTGCGCATGCGCCAGACGCGACGAGCAAAGGATTTTCCTTCGCTCGTTGTGTCTGATCAAAGGGGGCGTGCTGTCGATGTTGATTGACAGCACGCCCCCTTTGGTGGGCGTGCCGGGGGCGTGCCTGCCAGACGGAGGCGTTCCCAAGGGAACGCCTACCGTCAAAAGCCGGCCCCACTGACATCACTAGTGATGTCAGTGGGAGTGATTTTGGCTCTGATAGAGCCAAAATCACTCCAGGGCTTGTGGTCGAAAACCCCGACCACAGGCTTCTGGTCGCGATGGTCAAGACCATCGCGACCATCATCGTGCACGCTCGTATGTGCTGTAGGTGGTGACCCACAGCTATACGAGCGTCCAGGAGGACGCTCCATTTTTATGGAGGACGGCCCTCATTCAGAGCGAGCGCTCTGCTCAGAGCGTCCGGCTCTGAATGAGGGCCATTGTCACTACGGATGTAATTGGAATTCTATCATTCTAATACAAAGACTAATCATAGTACAGCTTTGTATGTCTGTGCATGGACAATTACTCTAACAATACTAAAACTGCAGTGATTGGTAATTGTTACAAGCTAATATTGTATTTTTGTATTAATTACACTGGTTGAGTGTTGTATTATTGTGTGTGAATTTTTTATTACCATATTAAATTTGTTACTCTGACTTCCAGCGCTTCATTCATTTATATATACATGTAATAAAGGAGGCCCTGCACTTTAATGGAACAGGAATGCTGTATAATATGGAATCTCTCCATAAGCCGAGCTCACTACCAATCCCGCTACTTGCTTCTGGGCCTATAGCCCTCCTCGGCTAACATGTAGATGTGTCTGTACGCAGTGTGAGGCACCGTCACTTAGTACTGAGGCCCGAGGGGTTGTGTGCCTCGATTTCTGTGAGCTGTGGGTGGGGTTAGAGATAAAGGGGCCATCCTCCTTGTTTGGTGCCTCACAGCACTTTGGGATATAGTTTACCGGTGCCTCTGCCTCAGGGAGGTTCTGATGTAGCGGCACATGAAACCATTGCTGGATCTATATGCTGTATACACTGAACACAGACAGGAGGCACCAGAGGAACAACAGGTGTCAGTGTGATGTGTAATACATGTCCGGCCACGCTGACTGTGCCTCCTATCACCGGTTATTATTTTCAATTATTTTTTTAAATCCTAATCTGCCGGCCTTGGTTTAGGATGCGGGCTGTACTTTCACAGAGATATGTCAGTGTGCAGCAGGCAATTTAGGAATAACTGATGTTAACCTCTGCCATTCAACGGACAGTAAAATACTAAAGACCCCCTGCTGGCAGTACTACATATTATCACACATGTATAGAGTGTAATCCTGTGTGCGAGGCCTCCTGTCCTCTCTGCCTGCTATTCCCCACTCTGGCTCTTCACTACTTTTGCTCCCAGTTATAAAGCACAGTGGAAAACCCTTGCGCTGTATACATCGTAATCACACCCTGGATGTCTGTTCTCTTTCTCTAGGCACAAGTAGCGGGGTCTCCTCATTCCTCACCAAGCCATGGTGCCAATCGCTCCATGCCCATGCCAGTCCGCTCCACGTCTGCCAGCTCCACACCTACCCATGTTCCTCAGGACTCCATAGCCGGACTAGGAGATGTACAGGAGGCATTTGCACACGGTAAGTGTTTGCCGGTTGCGTGACTAGTGTAGAGGTGACATTACTATCAGAGTCAATGTAATGGAACATGATTGTGGTCCCCGCTCCTCCTTAGCTGTATGTGGGTCCAGCACGGACACCGTACACCACTCGGCCTCAGCCGGGACCAACAAACGATTCCAGGCAGCTCTCTTGTGTCTATAACACATTTCATAACCAGTTGTAGTGCTTACACGTGAGATCGGTGCTGTGTCCGAGGCATGAGGCACTGATTCCTGGTGGTGGATGACGTTTTATGTTTTGACTGGCTTTCAGGTACCAGGAGGAATCTCCGTAGTGATTTACTGGTGGCTGCAGATTCCATTACTAACACCATGTCTTCTCTGGTGAAGGAGCTGCATTCAGGTAGGTGCCCGGCCTGCTGGCCTCAGGTATTAATCCCTGTACACCAGCAGTGGGTGAGACGCCGTCAGTGCTGGGACATGCAGAATACGTCTGGCTGTCTTGTGCCTCAGGCTCCTCTGATACAGACTGGTGTCCTGCATTCATAATGTTGGTGTGCGTGAGCTCCTTGTTGCACAGTGACTGAGAGCTCTGATACTGAGCCTGAGGACCTCATTCAGAGGTGGTCGCAAGAAGCGATCACTCTCTCTGAATGAGGACGGCCGCTTCTAGCTTTTTGGTGTGGCCTCCTGGTCGCAAGCTAAGCTGTGGGTTACCACCCACAGCTTAGCTAGCGACCAGGGTGATGGTCGTGATGGTCATCACCATCGGGGCTTGCGACCAGACCCTAAGGTTGGGTCTGGGTACTCGCAAGCCCCAGAGAGCTTTCTGCTCTGATCGGCCGCCCACGAAACAGTAGGCGTTCCTTAAGGAACGCCTCCGTTTTGGAAACCACCACCCCCCCCTCGACCCGCCTACAAAAAGGGGCGAGTTGTCGATCAACATCGACAGCCGCCCCTTTTGTAGCGAGCTCCGGAGCGACAGAGTTTCTCTGTCGCTCCGAGGCTTGCGCACGTGTAGTGCGGCCGCTGTGCGTGCGCAGGGCCACCCATCGACCCGGTTGCGAGCACATCGGTGCTTGCAACCGGGTCTGAATGACCCCCTGAGACTTTCCAAGGTTACGATTTTTGCTTCTTGTGCATTAGACAAGTCACTCTGTGTCCTCATAAGCCACGTCTCAGCGTTCTATAAGAAATATGTGCTTTATATAAGGAGGAAAATGTTTGCAGCTCCTCCTGGACCTCACGCGTTCCACATTATACCTGCAGCACTTTACACAACCGGCCCTCCAGGATTAATGCTGTGTGACTACAGCCAGGGCTTTAGTTTAGGCACCCCCGGGGGGAAAGTATTGTTAGGCACCCCCCGGGAGTGTTAGGGTTCGGGGAGGAAGGGGTTAAGGTTAGGCACCCCCCTGGGAGGAAGTTAGGGTTAGGCACCCCCCCCCCGGGGAGGTTAGGGTTAGGCATGACAAAGGGAGGGTTAGGGGGGGAGAGGGTAGGTATAGGGGACTTACCTGTCTGCATCGGGGTCCTGAACTGTCGGGCTTCTGTTGGCATATGACCCATTCCGTTATTATTATCCTATTAAATATAGGATAATAATAATAATAACGGAATGGGTCACAAGGGTTCCGCAGCACTTTACGAAGTACGTAAACAAACGAGTACACAAGAAACGGTTATTAACAGTACAAAACAATGCAGGACAAGGACATGGTTTATAAACATTGCTACATTAATGATCATAACACTTAAATAAGCAGCAGGGCGTTAGCAACCAAGCACATGAGGGAAGAGGGCCCTGCTCATGAGAATTTACATTCTAAAGAGGAGGGGCAGACAGACAGGGGTGACACAGATGGGTTAGACAGCGAGGAAGGCGTGTTGGGTTAGGAGGAGAGCTGGAAGGCTTTGATGAAGTAGTGGGTCTTGAGAGCCCATTTAAAGATTTGTAGATAAGTGGAGAATCTGATAGGGAGAGGGGAATAGTTCCAAAGGTAGGGAGGCGGGAGTGTACGAGGAAGTAATCATTTGGCAGGAGAGGCGGCATGCATTTGTGGAGCGATGTGGGTAGACGGGAGAATATTGGGTGAGGGCTTTGTAAGTGAGTGTAAGAACCTTGAATTGGGAGCCAGTGGAGGGCTTGTAGAAGAGGGGAGGAAGATGAGTCGAGCAGCAGCATTGAGGACAGACTGGAGAGGAGAGAGATGGGAGTTGGGGAGGCCAGATAGGAGGAGGTTACAGTAGTCCAATCTGGAGATGACCAGTGAGTGTATGAGGGTCTTAGTTGCCTCGAGGGTGAGAGAGGATCTGTTCTTGGAAATATTTTTGAGATGGAAACGGCAGGACTGTGAGAGGTTCTGGATATGAGGTATGAAGGTGAGGGATGAGTCCAGGATAACTCCCAAGACAGCGCACTTTAGGGCTGGAGGAGATAGTTGTGCCATCAATTGACAAAGAAATAGTGGGAAGTGAGATTATGCGAGAGGGTGGGAAGATAATCAGCTCTGTCTTAGACATTTTCAGTGTAAGAAAGCGCTGGGACATCCAGGAAGAGATAGCAGAGAGACAGCTGGAGATACGGGTGAGGAGAGGGGGAGAGGTCAGGGGAGGAGAGGTAGATCTGAGTGTCATCAGCATAGAGATTATATTGGAGGCCAAAAGTGCTGATGAGTTCACCTATAGAGGACGTATAGAGAGAGAATAGTAGAGGTCCAAGAACAGAACCTTGGGGAGCACCTACTGTTAGTGAAAGTGGAGGGGGAGAGGAGTCATGAGAGGAGACAGAAGGAGCGGTCAGAGAGGTAGGAGGACAGCCAGGAGAGGGCAGTTATTAGTATCAAAACACTGGTTTTATGTATTGTGTACAGTATGGCAGACAGGGGAGGGGGTGTGTATTGTGTACAGTATGGCAGATAGGGGAGGGGGTGTGTATTGTGTACAGTATGGCAGACAGGGGAGGGGGTGTGTATTGTGTACAGTATGGCAGATAGGGGAGGGGATGTGTATTGTGTACAGTATGGCAGACAGGGGAGGGGGTGTGTATTGTGTACAGTCTGACAGATAGGGGAGGGGGTGAATGAATGATGATCTGATTAGTGTGTAATAGAATCCTCTCGCACAGGATGACTCACCGGGTGCGGGATCCCGATGAGTCAAAATGCCGACAACTTCAAACAGTAAGTATTAGGATTAGGGCTAGGCTGCGTGCAGGGAAGGTTAGGGTGCTGGATGGGATGATTAGGGTTAGGCGGGGGGAGGGGTTAGGGTCTGCTTTACAATACTTACAATTGCCAGGATTTTCATTTTCATTGTGATGCAGTACCCAGTTGATGATTGAGCCATGGGAGGGGGGTGAGTGAGGTGCTGAGAAGTGTGCATATGAATTAACTCTATTATCTCTCTGTCATGACTCACAATGGAGCCGTGCGCGGGCGTGCGTGTGTGCACATGCGTGTGTGAATGAATAATGTGCTGATCCGTGGGTGAAGGAATGAGGTCTACTATCTCTCGTAGTTGATAATGAAGTCAAGGGGACTGAATGAAGTGCTGAGGATGTGAAGGAATTAACCATATATCCCATTATCACGGCTACACAGTTGATGAATAAACAAGAGAATATATACTGTGTGTGAAGGAATGAATTCTATCCCACTCTCTCCAATTGACAGGGGAGAAAAAGAGTGGAGATTATGGGTGAATGAATGAACTGAACTAGCTCTCTCGCAGATGATGATGGAGTAATGGGGATGGGGAGGGGGTGTGTATGAATGCCGTTAATTTTTATGTGACGGATGGGACCCTTTTCCCCCTCTCTCAGAGCTCGTGATTGAGACGGGAAGACAGGAGGTTGAATAAATGAACAAGGTACTGATTAGTGTGTTAAGGAAAGAACCCTATCCTGCTCCATCACAGTTGACCATGAAGTGTGAGGAGGTTGTTAGTTAATGAGATGCTGATCAATGGGTGACGGAATGAATTCAATCATATGTCTCACAGCTGACCAATATTATATCGGGGGGGGGTGTTATCCAACAAGGTGCTGCTCGGTAGATGAATGCTGTCTTCTTCCTCTCACAGCAGATGATGGTGCCCTTGGAATGGGGTGGGGGGTGGATGAATGAGGTGCTGATCTCTCTCTCTCTCTCACACAGTAGATGATGGTGCCCTTGGAATGGGGGGGGGGTGGATGAATGAGGTGCTGATCTCTCTCTCTCTCACAGTAGATGATGGTGCCCTTGGAATGGGGTGTGGGGTGGATGAATGAGGTACTGATCTCTCTCTCTCACAGTAGATGATGGTGCCATTGGAATTGGGTGGGGGGGTGGATAAATGAGGTGCTGATCTCTCTCTCTCACAGTAGATGATGGTGCCCTTGGAATGGGGTGGGGGGGTGGATGAATGAGGTGCTGCTCTCTCTCTCTCACAGTAGATGATGGTGCCCTTGGAATGGGGTGGGGGGTGGATGAATGAGGTGCTGATCTCTCTCTCCCAGTAGATGATGGTGCCCTTGGAATGGGGGGGGGGGGGATGAATGAGGTGCTGATCCCTCTCTCTCTCTCTCACAGTAGATGATGGTGCCCTTGGAATGGGGTGGGGGGGTGGATGAATGAGGTGCTGATCCCTCTCTCTCTCTCTCTCTCTCTCTCTCTCACAGTAGATGATGGTGCCCTTGGAATGGGGTGGGGGGTGGATGAATGAGGTGCTGATCTCTCTCTCTCACAGTAGATGATGGTGCCCTTGGAATGGGGTGGGGGTGGATGAATGAGGTGCTGATCTCTCTCTCTCTCTCTCTCTCTCTCTCACAGTAGATGATGTTGCCCTTGGAATGGGGTGGGGGGTGGATGAATGAGATGCTGATCTCTCTCTCTCACAGTAGATGATGTTGCCCTTGGAATGGGGTGGGGGGGTGGATGAATGAGGTGCTGAGCTCTCTCTCTCTCACAGTAGATGATGGTGCCCTTGGAATGGGGTGTGGGGGGGGTGGATGAATGAGGTGCTGATCTCTCTCTCTCTCACAGTAGATGATGGTGCCCTTGGAATGGGGTGGGGGGTGGATAAATGAGGATGATCTCTCTCTCTCTCACAGAAGATGATGGTGCCCTTGGAATGGGGTGGGGGGGGTGGATGAATGAGGTGCTGACCTCTCTCTCTCTCTCTCTCTCTCTCTCTCTCACAGTAGATGATGGTGCCCTTGGAATGGGGTGGGGGGGATGAATGAGGTGCTGATCTCTCTCTCTCACAGTAGATGATGGTGCCCTTGGAATGGAGTGGGGCGGAGGATGAATGAGGTGCTGATCACTCTCTCTCTCACAGTAGATGATGGTGCCCTTGGAATGAGGGGGGGGGTGGATGAATGAGGCCCTGATCTCTCTCTCTCTCTCTCTCTCTCTCTCTCTCACAGTAGATGATGGTGCCCTTGGAATGGGGTGGGGGGAGGATGAATGAGGTGCTGATCACTCTCTCTCTCACAGTAGATGATGGTGCCCTTGGAATGAGGTGGGGGGGAGGATGAATAAGGTGCTGATCTCTCTCTCTCTCACAGTAGATGATGGTGCCCTTGGAATGGGGTGGGGGGGTGGATGAATGAGGTGCTGATCTCTCTCACAGTAGATGATGGTGCCCTTGGAATGGGGTGGGGGGTGGATGAATGAGGTGCTGATCTCTCTCTCTCACAGTAGATGATGGTGCCCTTGGAATGGGGTGGGGGGGGATGAATGAGGTGCTGATCTCTCTCTCTCACAGTAGATGATGGTGCCCTTGGAATGGGGTGGGGGGGAGGATGAATAAGGTGCTGATCTCTCTCTCTCTCACAGTAGATGATGTTGCCCTTGGAATGGGGTGGGGGAGTGGATGAATGAGGTGCTGATCTCTCTCACAGTAGATGATGGTGCCCTTGGAATGGGGTGGGGGGGTGGATGAATGAGGTGCTGATCTCTCTCTCACAGTAGATGATGGTGCCCTTGGAATGGGGTGGGGGGGTGGATGAATGAGGTGCTGATCTCTCTCACAGTAGATGATGGTGCCCTTGGAATGGGGTGGGGGGGGTGGATGAATGAGGTGCTGATCTCTCTCTCTCTCTCTCTCACAATAGATGATGGTGCCCTTGGAATGGGGTGGGGGGGGATGAATGAGGTGCTGATCTCTCTCTCTCACAGTAGATGATGGTGCCCTTGGAATGGGGGGGGTGGATGAATGAGGTGCTGATCTCTCTCACAGTAGATGATGGTGCCCTTGGAATGGGGTGGGGGGGGTGGATGAATGAGGTGCTGATCTCTCTCTCACAGTAGATGATGGTTCCCTTGGAATGGGGTGGGGGGTTGATGAATGAGGCGCTGATCTCTCTCTCTCTCACAGTAGATGATGGTGCCCTTGGAATGGGGGGGGTGGATGAATGAGGTCCTGATCACTCTCTCTCACAGTAGATGATGGTGCCCTTGGAATGGAGTGGGGGGGGTGGATGAATGAGGTGCTGATCTCTCTCTCTCTCTCTCACAGTAGATGATGGTGCCCTTGGAATGGGGGGGGTGGATGAATGAGGTGCTGATCTCTCTCTCTCACAGTAGATGATGGTGCCCTTGGAATGGAGTGGGGGGGTGGATGAATGAGGTGCTGATCTCTCTCTCTCTCTCTCTCTCTCTCTCTCTCACAGTAGATGATGGTGCCCTTGGAATGGGGGGGGTGGAAGAATGAGGTGCTGATCTCTCTCTCACAGTAGATGATGGTGCCCTTGGAATGGGGGGGGGTGGATGAATGAGGTGCAGATCTCTCTCACAGTAGATGATGGTGCCCTTGGAATGGGGTGGGGGGTGGATGAATGAGGTGCTGATCTCTCTCTCTCTCACAGTAGATGATGGTGCCCTTGGAATGGGGGGGGGTGGATGAATGAGGTGCAGATCTCTCTCACAGTAGATGATGGTGCCCTTGGAATGGAGTGGGGGGGGTGGATGAATGAGGTGCTGATCTCTCTCTCTCACAGTAGATGATGGTGCCCTTGGAATGGAGTGGGGGGGGTGGATGAATGAGGTGCAGATCTCTCTCACAGTAGATGATGGTTCCCTTGGAATGTGGTGGGGGGGTGGATGAATGAGGTGCTGATCTCTCTCTCACAGTAGATGATGGTGCCCTTTGAATGGGGGGGGGTGGATGAATGAGGTGCTGATCTCTCTCACAGTAGATGATGGTGCACTTGGAATGGGGTGGGGGGGATGAATGAGGTGCTGATCTCTCTCTCACAGTAGATGATGGTGCCCTTGGTATGGGGTGGGGGGGTGGATGAATGAGGTGCTGATCTCTCTCTCTCACAGTAGATGATGGTGCTCTTGGAATGGGGTGGGGGGGTGGATGAATGAGGTGCTGATTCTCTCTCACAGTAGATGATGGTGCCCTTGGAATGGGGTGGGGGGGGTGGATGAATGAGGTGCTGATCTCTCTCACAGTAGATGATGGTGCCCTTGGAATGGGATGGTGGGGGATGAATGAGGTGCTGATCTCTCTCTCTCTCACAGTAGATGATGGTTCCCTTGGAATGGGGTGGGGGGGGATGAATGAGGTGCTGATCTCTCTCTCTGACAGTAGATGATGGTGCTCTTGGAATGGGGTGGGGGGGTGAATGAATGAGGTGCTGATTCTCTCTCACAGTAGATGATGGTGCCCTTGGAATGGGATGGGGGGGTGGATGAATGAGGTGCTGATCTCTCTCACAGTAGATTATGGTGCCCTTGGAATGGGGTGGGGGGGGATGAATGAGGTTCTGATCTCTCTCTCTCTCACAGTAGATGATGGTTCCCTTGGAATGGGGTGGGGGGGATGAATGAGGTGCTGATCTCTCTCTCTCACAGTAGATGGTGCCCTTGTAATGAGGTGGGGGGGTGGATGAATGAGGTGCTGATCTCTCTCTCTCACAGCAGACGATGGTGCCCTTGGAATGGGGGAGGGTGGTGGATGAATGAGGTGCTGATCTCTCTCTCACAATAGATGATGGTGCCCTTGGAATGGGGTGGGGGGGATGAATGAGGTGCTGATCTCTCTCTCTCACAGTAGATGATGGTGCCCTTGGAATGGGGTGGGGGGATGAATGAGGTGCTGATCTCTCTCTCTCACAGTAGATGAAGGTGCCCTTTGAATGGGGGGGGGTGGATGAATGAGGTGCTGATCTCTCTCACAGTAGATGATGGTGCACTTGGAATGGGGTGGGGGGGGATGAATGAGGTGCTGATCTCTCTCTCTCACAGTAGATGATGGTGCCCTTGGTATGGGGTGGGGGGGGGTGGATGAATGAGGTGCTGATCTCTCTCACAGTAGATGATGGTGCTCTTGGAATGGGGTGGGGGGGTGGATGAATGAGGTGCTGATTCTCTCTCACAGTAGACGATGGAGCCCTTGGAATGGGGTGGGGGGTTGGATGAATGAGGTGCTGATCTCTCTCACAGTAGATGATGGTGCCCTTGGAATGGGGTGGGGGGGGTGAATGAGGTGCTGATCTCTCTCTCTCACAGTAGATGATGGTGCCCTTGGTATGGGGTGGGGGGGGTGGATGAATGAGGTGCTGATCTCTCTCACAGTAGATGATGGTGCTCTTGGAATGGGGTGGGGGGGTGGATGAATGAGGTGCTGATCTCTCTCTCTCTCTCTCACAGTAGATGATGGTTCCCTTGGAATGGGGTGGGGGGGATGAATGAGGTGCTGATCTCTCTCTCTCACAGTAGATGATGGTGCCCTTGTAATGGGGTGGGGGGTGGATGAATGAGGTGCTGATCTCTCTCTCTCACAGCAGACGATGGTGCCCTTGGAATGGGGGAGGGTGGTGGATGAATGAGGTGCTGATCTCTCTCTCACAATAGATGATGGTGCCCTTGGAATGGGGTGGGGGGGATGAATGAGGTGCTGATCTCTCTCTCTCACAGTAGATGATGGTGCCCTTGGAATGGGGTGGGGGGATGAATGAGGTGCTGATCTCTCTCTCTCACAGTAGATGATGGTGCCCTTGGAATGGGGTGGGGGGGAGGATGAATGAGGTGTTGATCTCTCTCTCACAATAGATGATGGTGCCCTTGGAATGGGGTGGGGGGATGAATGAGGTGCTGATCTCTCTCTCTCACAGTAGATGATGGTGCCCTTGGAATGGGGTGGGGGGTGGATGAATGAAGTGCTGATCTCTCTCTGTCACAGTAGATGATGGTTCCCTTAGAATGGGGTGGGGGGTGGATGAATGAGGTGCTGATCTCTCTCACAGTAGATGATGGTGCCCTTGGAATGGGGTGGGGGGTGGATGAATGAGGTG
The DNA here is from genome assembly GCA_031769625.1 of Taudactylus pleione. Lineage (NCBI taxonomy): Eukaryota > Metazoa > Chordata > Amphibia > Anura > Myobatrachidae > Taudactylus > Taudactylus pleione. The sequence goes on from JAUIMM010001083.1 coordinate 693,865, forward strand.
CTGATCTCTCTCTGTCTCACAGTAGATGATGGTGCCCTTGGAATGGGGTGGGGGGTGGATGAATGAGGTGCTGATCTCTCTCTCTCTCACAGCAGACGATGGTGCAGATGAGGAAGAGGAGAAGATACAGAACGGGAAGGACAGAGGTGAGTTACATACTTACGGCCCTGAAGGACCTTTGGAAAATGATGGCATTGGTTCCTGCGTCCGGGTGGTCAGACTCACATACTTCATGGTCTGTCCATTCCCTCGGTAGGAAAGCAGCACAGATAAATGGGGTTTCTCACTTTTTAGTTATTTTATACAGAGTTTAGTTCTCAGTATATGACAGATTCCCAGTTCTGTATGTAATTCCCAGTATCTTTGTGCTGTAGCAAATCTATAATAAAAGGCCATGCTATAACCCGCACGTAAACTGGGCACAAACCACTGTAAGAATAAAGGCAGAGGAAGGCAGCGCATTGCGTCCCACGTGCAGAGCTCCTGCGGATCTGGGTCTCGTGTACGCCGGGCACACGTCTCCTGCACACCCGTGCCCATGTTGTAAACCGTTTTGTTTTATGTACAACAAACACCGCGAATTGAACTCCTAACACAAAAACCCTAATAATACAGCAAAAAAGCTCAGTGTGTGCCCGAGCCCCAATCCATGTCAGCAAATAGCCAATCACAAGTGGTACATTAGTGCTGGCACCCGTCATCATCATCATTTGTACCTGACCACACTCACATAATGTGTCTATGCTATTGTTTCCCACTGCGCACGTGGTCCCCGTTCTGTGACCGCACCCGCAGTGTACTCCACCCATCCAAATGGGTGCAAACGCATATGCCTCTTCCCTGGGCATGCCCACTGCAATACATGCGATAACGCCAAATGGCGCAGTACTCCTCGCTTCCAGGATCGCTCATTAGTTGCCGGCAATATTCTTCCTGTGTCATTAGTGAGGGGTGTTTGACCTTATATCATCCTCTGCCTTCCAGGATAAATGTCCTGCACGGAAGAACAAGGTGATCCAAGTAAGTGTCTGTTCCGTGGGCCGCCCACATGTCCTGTCCGTGACGCTGCCCCAGACGTGAGTGTAACACCCTGCTCTTCCCCACAGGCTCAGCGATTCCTCCTATATCCATCCAAACGCAGCATCTGACCAGCCACAGCCAGCAGAGAGACGAGCAGCGAGGGGGACCTTGTTAGTGCATGCTCGGTTCTCCATGTAACATACAACATGCGTGTTACTGGGCCATGTGTCATCATGTCTTGCAGAAGCTGGAAGGAGTGAGTGTTAGTGTGCTTGTCATGGGTACAGAGGCCTGGGACACTGTGATCGCACTGACACGGACATGCGCTGTATGTACTGAGCGACGCAGGAAGGCGGTACATTTCATGGTCCGAAGTTTACAAATTAATAAATGTGTCTGTCTGTCAAGTCTCTGTGTGCTGCGTCTTACGCCGGTCCATGACCGTGACGGGACACGTGTGTGTGTGCACCCTGGAAGGCATATAACATGTTTCCGTCTTCTCACCAGACAAAGGCAGTCTTATGTCACATGTGTTCATGATGTCATCAGGCGGTAGTAGCCATGTTTCACAAGGTCTGCAGGTAGTAGCTGTCATGTGACGTTATATGATGACATCAGGCAGTAGCAGTCATGTTTAATGACGTTGACATCATGACTATCGATCTTCTGGTGTCGACATTGTCACTGTCTACATGGTTTCTGTATCCCTGTATGATGTCATTAGGCAGTAGTATTCATGTTTCAAGATGCCTTCAGACAGTAACAGTCAAGTAGAATGATGTCTTCTGGGAGTAGCAGTCATGTGACATGTATGATGTCATCAGGCAGCAGCAGTCATGTGACACGTAGCAGATACCCGTCTGTCTCTATAAGACGGAATTGTCTGGTCTATGAGCTCTGCGAGGCTGATGCAGAGCTGGGAAGAAACTGAGCATAAATTACCCCAAATAAAAAAAGTGCAGGGAAACGCCAGCGTATACCACCCACATGCAGAGCGGCTTATGCTCCTGCCCGGAAACGCCAGCGTATACCACCCACATGCAGAGCGGCTTATGCTCCTGCCCGGAAACACCAGCGTATACCACCCACATGCAGAGCGGCTTATGCTCCTGCCCGGAAACACCAGCGTATACCACCCACATGCAGAGCGGCTTATGCTCCTGCTCTCCTTGTGTCACGGCAGGTGCGGTAGATACGCCTTTTAATGGCGTACAGGCTCCTACATTGTGGTTTGCATGGGCGGCATTTTGGCGGCGCGCTTTTACTGAACGTTTGCTATGGGAGAACGCCCCCTTCCTACACAGTTCCCCCTCTCCGATCCTCAGGTTCGATGTGTGCAAAATTGAATAGCATTTCCCTGCAATTAATTGGATTCCCCCTTGGAATAATGAGTTGTACAAATCACAAACAACAGAAGTGTTTGAGACAAGAGTCTACATCCCATCAGAGTTACAGTCCAGGAATCTGACATGGTCCCAAGTGACTGTGTGATGTGTATAGTAATGATATAGTCTGGCTGTCATGATAAGACCGATGCCCAGCACTCACCATATAATGACCTTTACCCTGCTTTATAGAGCACTTGTGAGGCTTACAGGTTCCCCGGGGGCAGGGACAGAGGTTTACATTTGTGGGCCCCACAGCCCAATGTACTAAATTACTGGCCAGAAATTCCCATACACACATAGGGCCAGGCTCTATCTGTGCATATGGGAGTTACGCCCCTGCCTGCAGTGCCCATGCCAAAATATCTGACCTCCTCCCAACAGGCTATGTAACTAAAGCGTTACCTAAAGACACTGTGACGCATTTCGTATACTACCCATAGGATATCTTAGGTTATGGGCAAACATATGCAATAATATACCATATATATTCATATAATATAGCTAATTGCACAAGGTGATCACCTGTAGTATTTGCAGCAGTAGGTCCATATCATAGTGTTCTATTCACACTGTAATTGTAACTCCCATTTAGGACCTTTCCTCAATGCTATATCTGTAAAGAAGAAAACAAGGGGGAACAAATGATGAAGCATGTTTGGAAAGAAATTCTCTATACTGAAAGTTTAAAAATGTGTAAATATATTTAAAGTATAATACACATATGACAAGCCTTTAACAAGTGGTCTGCGGCTCCTGCCTCCTGATGGCGTTTCACTAGGTAGTTCCAATCCAAGACCGGATTTCATTCAGAAAGATTCTACCGTCTTCAATAACTCCATCACATGCAACACCTTTCGTTCTCGGCAATGACTTAATCATGAAGCCATTTCTGATTGCGAAACGCGTTGGTTTGGGAATACAGAGATCTCCGGGAAAAAAAAAATCCGGCCGATTCATCCAACGTGAAAGAGGCAGCTGAAATGTATCTATGAGGCGGCACACATTGCCGATATCTTAGTATGCAAACAGCACTGGTTTTCCACATATCATGACGCATCCACTTAAGACCTGCAATGGAAACTTTATTACATAAAAGAAACATACACCCTATTGTCAGTTACTTCAGTTCTATCTGCATCAAACCATCAGGCAGTGCCACCAATACTAAAAATCAATGGATGTCCTGCACTTTGATTGTCATATGCTCCATTTTTACTGCCAATGGATTGGGAAAACAAGTCGGTGTGGTGGTAACTGGTTTGTATGGGATGATAATGGGATTGTGAGAACTAGCATTGATATGGTGTGCAGGTCACTGGCTTGATGGTGCGATTGGCAGAACTAGCTGGTGTTATGGTGTGCTGGTCACTGGCTCTTATGGTGGGAATGGGAGAACTAGCTGGTGATATGGTATGCTGGTCACTGGCTTGTATGGGGGAATAATGGCTTTGGGAAAACTAACCAGTGATATGGTATGCTGGTCAGACTTGTATGGGATGATAATGGCATTGGGAAAACTAGCTGGTGATATTGTATGCTGGTCACAGACTTGTATGGGATGGTAATGGCATTGGGAAAACTAGCCGGTGATATGGTATGCTGGTCACAGACTTGTATGGGATGATAATAGCATTGGGAACACTAGCTGGTGATATGGTATGCTGGTCACTGACTTGTATGGGATGATAATGGCATTGGGAAAACTAGCTGGTGATATGGTATGCTGGTCTTTTTCCTGTATGGGGGGATAATGGCATTGGGAGAACTAACCGGTGATATGGTATGCTGGTTACTGTCTTGTATGGGGTGATAATGGCATTGGGAGAAGTAACCGGTGATATGGTATGCTGGTGACTGGTTGGTATGGAATGATAATGTGAATGGGAGAACTAGCCAGTGATATGGTGTGCTGGTCACTGTCATGTATGGGATACTTTGATTGAGAGATCTACCTGGTGTGCTGGTCATTGATGTGTATGGTGGGATTGGCAGAACTAGCCAGTGATATGGTGTGTTGGTCACAGACTTGTATGGGATGATAATGGCAATGGGAAAACTAGCTGGTGATTGGCTTGTATGGGATGAGGTTGAGATTGTGAAAACTAGCTGGTGGTATGGTATGCTGGTCACTGACTTGTATGGGGTGATAATGGCATTAGAAGAGCTAACCGGTGATATGGTATGCTGGTCACTTTCCTGTATGGGTTGATAGTGACATTAGGAAAACTAGCTGGTGGTATGGCAAGCTCGTCACTGTCTTGTATGGGATGATAATGGCATTGGGAGAACTAACCGGTGATATGGTATGCTGGTCACTTTCCTGTATGGGATAATGGCATTGGGAAAAAACTAGCTGGTGATATGGTATGCTGGTCACAGACTTGTATGGGATGATAATGGCATTGGGAAAACTAGCTGGTGATTTGGTATGCTGGTCACTGACTTGTATGGGATGATAATGGCATTGGGAAAACTAGCTGGTGATATGGTATGCTGGTCACTGACTTGTATGGGATGATAATGGCATTGGAAGAACTAACCAGTGATATGGTATGCTGGTCACTTTCCTGTATGGGATGATAATGGCATTGGGAAAACTAGCTGGTGATATGGTATGCTGGTCACTGGCTTGTATGGGATGATAATGGCATTGGGAGAACTAACCGGTGATATGGTATGCTGGTCACTTTCCTGTATGGGATGGTAATGGCATTGGGAAAACTAGCTGGTGACATGGTATGCTGGACTCTGACTTGTATGGGATGATAATGGCATTGGGAAAACTAGCTGGTGATATGGTATGCTGGTCACTGACTTGTATGGGATGAGGTTGAGATTGGGAGAACTGGCTTTTGATATGGTATACTGGATACTGACGTGTATGGGCCTGTGGTGGGGTTGGGAGAACTAGCTGGTGATATGGGTGCTGGTCATTGGTTTGTATGGGATGATAATGGGATTGCATTTACTAAGTGGTTACTAGTATGAATGAAATGTCACCTGTGATCCACAGTGGAGGGGCATGGAGCTGCTCAGGGCAGCAGGGGAGGAGACTGTGGCATGGAGCTGCTCAGGGCAGCAGGGGAGGGGATTGTGGCATGGAGCTGCTCAGGGCAGCAGTGGAGGGGATTGTGGCATGGAGCTACTATGGGCAGCAGGGGAGGGGACTGTGGCATGGAGCTGCTCAGGGCAGCAGGGGAGGGGATTGTGGCATGGAGCTGCTCAGGGCAGCAGGGGAGGGGACTGTGGCATGGAGCTGCTCAGGGCAGCAGAGAAGGGTACTGTGGCATGGAGCTGCTCAGGGCAGCAGGGGAGGGGACTGTGGCATGGAGCCTGTGAGAGCAGCAGGGGAAGGGTCTGTGGCATGGAGCTGCTCAGGGCAGCAGGGGAGGGGACTGTGGCATGGAGCTGCTGAGAGCAGCAGGGGAAGGGTCTGTGGCATGGAGCTGCTCAGGGCAGCAGGGGAGGGGACTGTGGCATGGAGCTGCTCAGGGCAGCAGGGGAGGGGACTGTGGCCAGACATGCCCGCAGCTATCAGGCACTTCTATTCGCCCCTACCCAAGCAGGAATGCTTGTAAATAAATAAAAGGAATTATATTATTATCCCTTCCAGCAAAGCCAGACATATATAATTATTATTACACTGGGGGTGATCTTCCACCCCTCAGTTATCTGGCAGCTTGTGATAGTGACATGTAAGGTGTGCATTTCAGAGATTTCGGTCATATTGCGTGAAATAATCCTGGTGCACATACAGAAGGTGCGCCTGCAGCCCGGGCCAGCCTCTCTGTGAGTAATATTGTAGATGGGGGATGTGTGAGACACTGCGCAGTTCATTTGTTCATCTCTTGTAAACTAAAAGTCCTTCATATGTTGGAACTTGGAAGCAAACCTTGAACCTTTTAAGCCATGTCATCTGCCACATAACTGAATAAATGACTTTCATTGTGACAAAGCCACTCTGCTTTCCTTCTTCTTTCTTTGCCACCTGTAGATTTGTCATCATTCTTCAGGTTCCCTGGGGGTGACGAGTGGTCTTGGTGGCATGTGTTAGTCACTGGGACATCTCCTTGAGGTCAGAAAAGAACATTTGCCAGGTGAGCTGTAGTACAATCTCCCTGAGAGTAAATATACTGTATACAGAGCCCGAGGATAAGGTATCTATTGCCCTGCCAGGACAAGGTATCTTCTAGAGAATATATATTCTGTGTTGTAATAATGGAAACATATTCAACCATAGGGTCTGGAAGGGTTGGCTATAGTACATACTGTACGTACATTGTAGAGGTTTCATCAAATAATGAGCAGGTATGAATGGTATCTAGCAGAATTGCTGGTAGACCGGGGTCCACTCTACCATGGCTAACAGGTAAACCTGTCATCTGCTCTGTAGTCACAGCTTTGTGTCCAGGCCCTCAGAAGATCATTCCCAGCCAGGTAAGCTTCATCTCACTACTAAGAGACCAGGAACATAACATGCGTGTGTCCTCCAAGCTCATGCAGGAATACCACAACGATCCACGTCCAGAATATGTATCTGTGTCCATATGTCTTCCACGTATCTCAGGAGTCCTGACCAATGTCCCAATCCAGATGAAGAATACAAATACAGCAATTAATCACAATTATTAGATTACTAAGGCATGATGATGCAATAGACGTATCTACGTGATATAGAATGGGAAAATCCCAGCTGTGGGAGAGGTGGAGATGACCATGAGCCATTTATCATCTTTAGGACATTGCCACTCGGGGACACCAGAGGTCTTTTGCTGCATCTTACATTGTGGGAGAAAAACACTGTAATTATTAGGGGTGTGCACCGGCCACTTTTCGTGTTTTGGTTTTGGATCTGGATCTTTCTTCGTGTTTTGGATCTGGATTGGTTTTGCCAAAACCACCCTTCCGTGTTTTGGGTTCTGGGTTTTGTGTTTTGGATCTGTATTTTTTTTTTAAAAAGCATAAAAACAGCTAAAATCACAGAATTTGTTGGTTTCTCTGCTCCTATGCTATTATTAACCTCAATAACCTTAATTTCCACTCATTTCCAGTCTATTCTGAACACCTCACACCTCACAATAGTGTTTTCATGTCCAAAAGGTTGCACCGAGGTAGCTGGATGACTATGCTAAGCGACACGAGTGGGCGGCACAAACACGTGACCCATCTAGGAGTGACACTGCAGTGGCAGACAGGATGGCAGTTAGAAAAACTAGGCCCCAAACTGTACATAATGCAAAGAAAAAAAAGAAGTGCAAGATGGAATTGTCCTTGGGCCCTCCCACCCACCCTTATGTTGTATAAACAGGACATGCACACTTTAACAAATCAATCATTTCAGCGCCAGGGTCTGCCACACAACTGTGGCTGAAATGATTGGTTCGTTTGGGCCCCCACAAAACAAGCTGGCAATTAATGTGTCCCTGCACAAACTGGCTCTACGGAGGCAAGATGTCATCCTCATCCACCGATTCCTCACCCTCTTCAGTGTGTACATCCTCATCCTCACAAAGTATTAACTCGTCCCCACTTGAATCCACCACCACAGGTCCCTCTGTACCTTCTGGAGGCTGGTCTGCCTGGAAGAGCTGATAATTCATTTTGATGAACATCATCTTCTCCACATTCTGTGGAAGCAACCTCCTACGCCTTTCGCTGACAAGGTTCCCGGCTGCACTAAACACTCTTTCGGAGTACACACTGGAGGGGGGGCAACTCAGGTAAAATAGAGCCAGCTTGTACAGGGGCCTCCAAATTGCCTCTTTTTCCTGCCAGTACAGGTATGGACTGTCTGACATGCCTACTTGGATGCTGTCACCGATGTAATCCTCCACCATTCTGTCAATGGTGACAGTATCATATGCAGTGACAGTAGACATGTCAGAAATTGTTGCCAGGTCCTTCAGTCCGGACCAGATGTCCAAACTTGGTCCTGCCTGCCCTGCATCACCGCCAGCGGGTTGCTTAGGATACCTAAGTTTTTTCCTGGCAGCCCCAGTTGCGGGAGAAAATGAAGAAGGAGCCGTTGACGTGTCACGTTCCGCTTCAGCTGACAGTGTGTTCACCAGCAGGTCTTTGCACCTCTGCAGGCTTGTGTCGGCCGGAAAGAGAGACACCACATAGGCTTTAAACCTAGGATCAAGCACGGTGGCCAAAATGTAGTGGTCTGATTTCAACAGATTGACCACCCTGGAATCCTGGCAAAGCGAATGAAGGGCTTCATCCACAAGTCCCACATGCCGAGCGGAATCGCTCCGTCTTAGCTCCTCCTTCACTTTCTCCAGCTGCTTCTGCAAAAGCCTGATGAGGGGAATGACCTGACTCAAGCTGGCTGTGTCTGAACTGACTTCACGTGTGGCAAGTTCGAAGGGCTGGAGAACCTTGCACAACACGGAAATCATTCTCCACTGCGCTTGAGTCAGGTGCATACCCCCTCCTTTGCCTATGTCATAGGTGGATGTATAGGCTTGTATGGCCTTTTGCTGCTCCTCCATCCTCTGAAGCATATAGAGGGTTGAGTTCCACCGCGTCACAACCTCTTGCTTCAGGTGATGGCGGGGCAGGTTCAAGAGTGTTTGCTGGCGCTCCAGTCTTCGGCACGCAGTCGCTGAATGGCGAAAGTGGCCAGAAATTTTTCGGGCCACCCTAAGCGTCTCCTGCACGCCCCTGTCGCTTTTCAGAAAATTCTGCACCACCAAGTTTATTGTGTGAGCAAAACATGGGACGTGCTGGAATTTGCCCAGATGTAATGCCCGCACAATATTGGTGGCGTTGTCAGATATCACAAATCCCCAGGAGAGTCTAAGTGGGGTAAGCCACTGGGCGATGATTTCCCTCAGTTTCTCTAAGAGGTTGTCGGCGGTGTGCCTCTTACTGAAACCGGTGATACACAGCGTAGCCTGCCTTGTAACGAGCTGGCGTTTCTGAGATGCTGCTACTGGTGACGCTGCTGCTGTTGCTGCGTAAGGTGATACATCTACCCAGTGGGCTGTCACAGTCATATAGTCCTTAGTCTGCCCTGTTCCACTTGTCCACATGTCCGTGGTTAAGTGGACATTGTGTACAACGGCATTTTTCAGGACACTGAGGACACTTTTTCTGACGTTTCTGTACAGTCTCGGTATCGCCTGCCTAGTGAAGTGGAATCTAGACGGGATTTGGAACCTGGGACACACTACCTCCATCAATTGTCTAAATCCCACTGCACTAATGGCGGATACCGGACGCACGTCTAACACCAACATAGCAGTCAAGGCCTCAGTTATACGTTTTGCTTCAGGATGACTGCTGTCGTACTTCATCCTCCTCGCTAAGGACTGTTGGAGGGTCAATTGTTTAGTAAAAGTAGTGGTGTTCCTACTTCCTCTCTGGGATGATGAACGACTCCCAGCAGCAGCGGCAGCAGTAGGCGTAGCAATGCAGGATCCTCCAGAGGAATCCCGGATAGGAGAGTCAGTCATGCCAGTGACATGGCCTGCAGGACTACTTCCGATCCTGACTAAGGAGGAAATTGACGAGGAGGGAGTTGACGGTGTGGTTTGCAGGCGCTTGGATACAACAGGACAACGGGATTTAGGTGTCCCTGGACTGCTTACGGTCTTAGCCAAAGTTTCTGAACTTGACAGTAACTTTTTATGAACGCGCTGCAGGTGCCGTATAAGGGAGGATGTTCCTAGGTGGTTGACGTCCCTACCCCTACTTATTTCACCTTTACATATGGTACATATGGCAAGACAGTTGTTGTCCGGATTTGGATAGAAATATTGCCAGACCAAAGAGGTGGAATGTTTGGTCTTCTGCCCAGGCATGACCGTGATGGGCTTTTTCATCCCACGGACAACAACTGTCTCCCCCGGAGCCTGATTTAAACAAACCACATCACCATCAGAATCCTCCTCGCCAACTTCCTCCTCAGCGCCAGCTACACCAGTATCCTCATCCTGTTGTACTTCAACAGTGACATCTTCAATTTGCATATCAGCAAGTGGACTGTGGGTGCTCCTTTCAGCACTTGCAGGGGGCGTGCAAATGGTGGAAAGAGCCACCTCTTCACGTCCAGTGCTGGGAAGGTCAGGCATCGCAACCACCACCACACTTGGACTCTCCTTGGGGATTTGTGATATCTTCTTAGAAAGCACAGTTCTTCGCTGTGCTTTTGCCAGCTTAACTCTTTTGATTTTTTTAGTGGGAGGAGGGCTTCCATCGTCATGTGAAGCTGAACCACTAGTCATGAACATACTAGGGATCGACCTTAGCCGTTCCTTGCCACTCCGTGTCGTAAATGGCATATTGGCAAGTTTACGTTTCTCTTCAGCTGATTTAAATGTCTTTTTCAAGGTCATTTTCCTGAACTTTGCCATTTGGGATTGTATGTGCCCTCTACTATGACATTGGGCATCGGCCTTGGCAGACGACGTTGATGGCATGTTATCGTCTATGTCATGACTAGTGGCAGCAGCTTCAGCACTAGGAGGAAGTGGTTCTTGATCTTTCTCTATTTTATTTTTATCGGAGAAAGTTTGGTCCTCCATTTATGTTATATCGATTTGATATATACGTGCGGCTAAACACAGAAAATAATTTTTTTTTTGGTTTGGACTGGAGTGTACTTTGTGGGTTACAGCACCCTTTAACGGTCAAGCCAGCCGGCCCTTTACTTATGACACAGGCGCACTCTTGGCACTACTTTGTTCATGCACGTGCGGCTACTGCGCACACAATTCACAAACACAGAAAATAATTTTTTTTTGGTTTGGACTGGAGTGTACTTTCGGGGGTTACAGCACCCTTAACGGTCAAGCCAGCCGGCCCTTTACTTATGACACAGGCGCACGCTTGGCACTACTTTGTTGATGCACGTGCGGCTACTGCGCACACAATTCACAAACACAGAAAATAATTTTTTTTTGGTTTGGACTGGAGTGTACTTTCGGGGGTTACAGCACCCTTTAACGGTCAAGCCATCCGGCCCTTTACTTATGACACAGGCGCACGCTTGGCTCTACTTTGCTGATGCACGTGCGGCTACTGCGCACACAATTCACAAACACAGAAAATAATTTTTTTTTGGGTTTGGACTGGAGTGTACTTTCGGGGGTTACAGCACCCTTAACGGTCAAGCCAGCCGGCCCTTTACTTATGACACAGGTGCACGCTTGGCACTACTTTGTTGATGCACGTGCGGCTACTGCGCACACAATTCACAAACACAGAAAATAATTTTTTTTTTGGTTTGGACTGGAGTGTACTTTCGGGGGTTACAGCACCCTTAACGGTCAAGCCAGCCGGCCCTTTACTTATGACACAGGCGCACGCTTGGCACTACTTTGTTGATGCACGTGCGGCTACTGCGCACACAATTCACAAACACAGAAAATAATTTTTTTTTTGGTTTGGACTGGAGTGTACTTTCGGGGGTTACAGCACCCTTAACGGTCAAGCCAGCCGGCCCTTTACTTATGACACAGGCGCACGCTTGGCACTACTTTGTTGATGCACGTGCGGCTACTGCGCACACAATTCACAAACACAGAAAATAATTTTTTTTTTGGTTTGGACTGGAGTGTACTTTCGGGGGTTACAGCACCCTTAACGGTCAAGCCAGCCGGCCCTTTACTTATGACACAGGCGCACGCTTGGCACTACTTTGTTGATGCACGTGCGGCTACTGCGCACACAATTCACAAACACAGAAAATAATTTTTTTTTGGTTTGGACTGGAGTGTACTTTCGGGGGTTACAGCACCCTTTAACGGTCAAGCCAGCCGGCCCTTTACTTATGACACAGGCGCACGCTTGGCACTACTTTGTTGATGCACGTGCGGCTACTGCGCACACAATTCACAAACACAGAAAATATATTATTTTTTTAGCACTTGGGGGGAGCGCCCCTGATGGACAGAGCACCCCCTGGACAACACTACAGCTCTCCTTTAGGACTGGGACACTGCACAGGACTTTGGAGTGGACACAGCCCCTATGGAGAACTGACTGCACAACACAGTCCAGCCAGCCCCTATGGACTTTGAAGTAGTGGACACAGCCCCTATTAACAACAGCAGCACAGCACAACACAGCCAGCCCCTATGGACTTTGAAGTAGTGGACAACAGCAGCACTACACTACACTACACTACACAGCCCTAACTCCCACCCTCCCTCTTCACTGTCCACAGCCGAGTGAGAAAATGGCGCCGACGCGGGTACCTTATATAGGATCCAAAACCCGCGAGACTCGGAAGGCGGGATGATGACGTTTTGCCTCGATTTCAGATCCGAGTCAGGCGGGAAAAGTCGAGCCTGACTCGGATCGGACTCGGATCGGGGGGGCTCGGGGGGGTTCGGATTTCAGAAATCCGAACCCGCTCACCCCTAGTAATTATATAGTAATATAGCGATGTACTCTGCCACTCACTTCCCAGCAATGGACACAAGTTCTGACCTAACTGTACAAGGGGTTGTCTCTGTGTCCTACCATGTACCAAATAACCCCCCACCCATTACCTGGAGCCAGTAGCCTCTATCCCAGGGAATTACATATAAATACAAATAATGTTGAAGCGCTTGTTTGAAAAAGAACAATAGATACTATGAAAACAATTTAATAAAAACAATAGACATAATACAATTAATAACACAAACGTGGTATGCAGTGTTCTTGAATAAAACGTATTGACTCACAATGTCAGTGCAGGATATATAGCTCTCTATAAAGTGGGACAGTGCACGGATGATTAGAGATGATTTAATCCTTATGCCGGGATTTTAGAGCAGTGGTAAATGTGTACCATACACAGGTATAGCAATGCTAACTGTCCTGATACCCGTGGTAGTATGGATGTAGTCCAAAAACACTGGACGTCTCAAGTGAGCTGAGAACTGGTATGTCCTCCAGAATGTGTAGGTAAGACAGTTCGTCCAAGATAAAAATGATTAACTATGTAACCAGCCGTACCCGTTATGGCACAATATCTGTAATACACACACACTCACCCCAGATGGTCCTGGGCGGGGTGCAGCACTTCACCATCCAGCAACAAGGGTGCAAACTCTCTGTGTGTGTGTGTGATGGGCGCTCTACCGCCTGTCAGCGGGAACGTCAGCCTAATCAAGGCGGCTAGCAGGAATTCCGTCTCAATGTCACGGTTCAGTGGCTGCCTGAGGGTCTGTGATAATCCGGCTGTATAGCAACCACCTGTTCCCGGGGGGCTCGGTGCTGGGTGGGTGCACGGCTGGTGCAGAGTTCCGAGGGCTCAATAGAGAGACGGCAATCTCATGAACTTGAGCAATGTAAGTCCAGTGCACAATTTATCCAACAGAGCTATTGTAGTATTCCTTTCCTTGACTATTACATATTACTTGGAACCAGTAGGCTTCACCCCAGGACAGTACATGTTACCTGAAGCCAGGAAACTCTACCTCGAAACAACGCTCATTACTTAAAAGCTGTAGCCTCTGCCCCACGACATCCCATGTTACTTGAAGCCAGTAGCCTATGCCACATTACCTAAAGTGAATAACCTCTACCCCGCGATATTCCTTTTTACCGGAAGCCAGTAGCCTCTACCCCAGGACATCCCACATTAACTGAAGCCAGTATCCTCCACCCCAGGACATCCCACATTAACTGAAGCCAGTATCCTCCACCCCAGGACATCCCACATTAACTGAAGCCAGTATCCTCCACCCCAGGACATCCCACATTACAGTATCTGCGCCTTTATCCCAAGATATCCCATGTTACCTGAAGGCAGTAGCCTCTACCTCAGGATATCCCGTATTACAGTATCTGAAGCACCTATGCCAGGACGGGTTGGGTATGATATCCCAGCAGCTAAATAGCCGTCGGGTGAAATACCGACGCCGGATGCCCAATCATGAGAGATCTCGACAGGGGCATAACAGTATAATAACCCTACCCCTCTCCCCCCCAACCCTCCCTTGGTGATGCCTAACCCTAACCTCCCTGGGGGGTGCTTAACACTAACTCTCCCCCCGGTGGTGCCTAACCCCCCCTCCTTGCAGCCTAACCCTAAGTACCCCCGGGGATGCCTAACCCTCAATCGGGAAGCTGTCAAGGTTCCGGCATCAGGATCTAGACAGTTCTCGGGATTTCGACGCCTATCTTTAGTCCCAAGTTGGGATTTCGATAGACGGCTTCCCGGCCGTTGGTATTTCAACTACATCCCACCAGGACCCCCATGTTTCCTTACAGCAGTGTCCTCCACTCTAGGCCAATCATACATGACAGTATCTGTAGCCAGTTGTACCTACCACCACTACAACACCTTGTTACCTTACAGCTCTATCCTCCGCCCCAGGACATCCCGCGTTACAGGAAGACGAGCTCTGCGCTTCACTGTGATGTAGGGTTGGAATTCATCACTTTTATCCTGAACTGGGTGGAAGTGCAGCAGCTGCTGCTTTCTGACAAGCAGCGCTGGAGGAGGGGCTACTGACCAGATACAATTGCTACGCTATAAGGGCAACATATAAAAATGTGGTTGCTCCAACCATGAAAATGCCCTTGCAACCATTAGTTCCACAAACATCGTCAGTGATTTAATTGTAAAGGCATTTCTCATGGCATCAGCGGGAGGTAAGGCGGCTGTGTAATGTGGCGGCAGCTGGTTCCTCGGCTCCAGCATTACACACAGGAGATAGATGTAGCCCTGCTCTAAGAATAGCTTCTGGGCCAGAAATAACATTGCAGACAATGAGCAGTTGTGATGTCCTTACATACACTGCAGTGTAACTCTGTGCATTATAGACCCTCCTACATCACAGCCGGGGAGATTTATCACGTGTTACCTATAGCAACCAATCAGACTAGCTATTATTGTATAGACCATTGGTAGCCTTCAGATGTTCCACAATCAGAGGACTCTCTATAAATGGGACACATTATGTAACATGTAACCTTTATTGGATATATAATAAGAGATTTGAATTACACATAAATCATAAAAAAACAAAGTGCACGCCGTGTACATACCCCCCCCCTCTAGGATATAGTCCTAGTAGTAGGGGCGGATTGGTCCCTGGAGAATCCTGAATAGGGTAAAGGCGGTGTGACGCGGTCTAGGGAGAGAAATAAAGCACGATATATCGTCTTGTGCAGTGGTTCTCAAACTCGGTCCTCAGGACCCCACACAGGTCACATTTTCCAGGTCTCCTGGCAGGTGCACAGGTGTATTCATTACTGATTGACACGTTTTGAAAAGATCCACAGGTGGAGCAAATTATTTCACTTGAGATTCTGTGAGGAGACCTGGAAAACATGCACTGTTTGGGGTCCTGAGGACTGAGTTTGAGAACCTGTGGTCTAGTGTGTAGCCAGCTTTAGGGGAGAGTAGACGCATAAGCACTTATGAAACAATAGTTTACCACCAGAGTACATGACGCGGGAAGGGGAGCAGCACACCTCACGGGTGGCGCATACCACGTTAAGGTAACATGGCAGGAGAGGGACTGCCCCCACGAGTGCTGCTCAGACATCCCAGAGCGCCACCTTGTGGTACCAAGGGTTCCTGAGCCCATTATAGAATGTACCAGATAAATGACAGCTATAATCTGATTGGTTTCTAGGGGCACCGTTCTCCCCCTGCGGGTGCTGTGCAGCCCCTCATCTATCCTTACTCCCTGCAGGGATCCAGGCGCCCCTGTGCGGGTCTGATCACAGGGACTGTATAGATGGGAGCTGCCTGTCCCTGCTCCTACAGTTCAGCTTCCATGAGAGAGGCAAAGTGAAACCTTTCACACAAGCTTGGCCGGGCAGATTGCTCACACATTCTTTGCTGTCGTTCCAAGTAGGTAATGGACTTGGCAAGTCAGACATGTGAGAGTCTCTTCGGCAGCGTGCCAGGACATTGTACTGACTGCTGGTGACGCCCTTCCTGGCTCTAGCTCAGTGCAGGCCATTATTCTGCTGGCACACTACTGTTCCTCCAGCCTCAGTGACTCAGCCCGCCTATTAGTGACTATGAGCTACTCTCACTCAGCCAGGGTCCAGCGCAGCCCCTGAGAGCTGAGCAGTGTTTCTCAAGCCCACTCCACATTGGAACCCTAACATGTTTTCCAGATCATCAAACAGGAGCACAGGTGTATTAATTGGACTACACAGGTGGTACTAAATATTACTGAGGATACCTTGAAAACATGCACTGTCAGGGTTCCATGAGGACCGTATTTGAGAAGCACTGTAATACAGTGCGGGGGAAAGGGAGGGGTCCTTTCTAATCCGTACTGCAGAACAGTGCATCACAAACCTGTCCCTCAGCCCCCGACCTCTTTCTGTGAGTGCGCTGTGCCAGTGGGTGTGGTTTACACAATTGCGCAATAAATCACCACTATTACAGACTACGCATAATGTAGCAGTTCTGTGATCTTCATCCAACTAAATTACTGCTACATCTTACAAAGGAGATAAATGATCCCGTCTAGAGACCTGCCGCTGGAGCGATGCAATTGCGTGGTTATTTGGAGGTGCACCTAAGGTAAACGCAGCGCACGTTATAGCACATTTGCAGGAAGACACGCTTCAGGCATATCAAGGGATGCCCTTGCGGCCAATCCAATTAGCAGGGAAGGGGACGAGTTGCCACTGCGATGGCGTAGTAACGCCAGCAACGGCACCACAACTGGCGGCCTGATCTCAGCCCGGACTCGAAAAAGTTTGTACGCAGCCCTGTGGGGCGTCAGACAAAAATATACCGGTACCGCAAGTGTACAGCCTCACTCGCACCATGAGTGAACTCGCGGCTGATTGGATTGACCTCTAAGATTATTACAATTTGGCCGCATCACAGAAACAACGTGATGATGATGATGACGGGATTATTGCAGATAGTGAGATAATATGGAAAATAAATCAAATCCACACATTCCCACTGAACAGCGATCCTGGCACCAACAATGTTACCTACATGGACGCAATACACGGAGGGCCTGATTCAGCTAGGATCGCAAGTGCTAAGACGCACGCAGTCGGACGATTTTTGCAATCGCAGTGCGCGGACTAGCCACTGCGATCAGGAATGAGATTGCAGTGTGTACACAGACCCATGGCAACGTGATTGACAGGAAGTGCCGATTGGGGGTGGTAACGGGTGGTCAGCTGAACGCAGGCATGCCAGTGTGTTCGCATGCCATTGCATGGGCGTGCATAAATTATCCACTTGCGATGCCTTCCACTGCCCGAGGCTTCATAGCGTGCGTGGCTGTCAGCAAGTCTTGAGTAAGGTCAGGGCTTGTGCAAGTGTGCGTATACTCTAGCGCACGCAGGGGGGGTTTCTGAGTACCCAGAAACCCTCCCTGACAGACTGGAGAGCAGGCACCATCTTCTTAAGCCCTGCTCCTTGCGGAAAAATGCCGCGATTTGCGAGTCAATTGGGAGGAGGCGGAGGCAATATGACGTGATTCCATTAGAATTGCACCATTTGGCTCCGCACCCTCCCGATTGACACGCAAATCGCAGCATTTTGTCGCTAGGGGGAGAGGTCTAATGACATGTGCCAGCCTTCTAGGTCCCATCCTTATCAGGTCTACAACCCGCAGCTGCTGCAAGGTAAGTGTGTGTAATGTATGTGTGACATACAGTAGGTGTGTGTGTAATGTATGTGTGTGACATACAGTAGGTGTGTGTGTGTAATGTATGTGTGTGTGTAATGTATGTGTGACATATAGTAGGTGTGTGTGTGTGTAAGGTATGTGTGACATGTATGTGTGTGTGTAATGTATGTGTGACATACAGTAGGTGTGTGTGTGTAAGGTATGTGTGACATACAGTAGGTGTGTGTGTGTGTGTGTAAGGTATGTGTGACTTGTATGTGTATGTATTATACAGTATATATTTATATATGTGTGTGTGTGTGTGTAAGGTATGTGTGACGTGTGTGTGTGTGTGTGTGTGTGTATATATATATATATATATATGTGTGTGTGTGTATATATATATATGTGTGTGTATGTTTTATATATATATATATATATATATATACACAGTATATATTTGTGTGTGTGTGGAAACCACCATGTAAGAATCCTGCATTGCCCCTGGTATGGGTCTGATGTTAGTGATTATTACTCTATGTTGCCCATGTATACGGATGTGAGTATGGGGAAGTGAGCATCCTTATGTCAAGCTGCGATCACATTGCGAATGGAAACATTTACATATCCCCGCTGATATTAGCAACTGCATATAAGCAGAATTGCGCTCCGTAGTGAATCAGGCCTTGAGACCCCTCAAGTGGGTTGTGTGCGACAATCAGAGCGGCGCTCTCATTAATCAGGGCGATGCCACTGTGGGTAATCAGGGCGATGTCGCTGTGGGTAATCAGGGCGACGCCGCTGTGGGTAATCAGGGTAATCAGGGCAATGCCGCAGTGGGTAATCAGAACGATGCCGCTGTGGGTAATCAGAACGATGCCGCTGTGGGTAATCAGAACGATGCCGCTGTGGGTAATCTGGGCGATGCCGCTGTGGGTAATCAGAACGATGCCGCTGTGGGTAATCAGAACGATGCCGCTGTGGAAAATCCGGGCGATGCCGCTATGGGTAATCAGAACGATGACGCTGTGGGTAATCACAACGATGCCGCTGTGGGTAATCCGGGCGATGCCGCTGTGGGTAATCAGAGCGATGCCGCTGTGGGTAATCAGAACGATGCCGCTGTGGGTAATCAGGGCGATGCCGCTGTGGGTAATCAGTGCGATGCCGCTGTGGGTAATCAGGGCGATGCCGCTGTGGGTAATCAGGGCGATGCCGCTGTGGGTAATCAGGGCGATGCCGCTGTGGGTAATCAGAACGATGCCGCTGTGGGTAATCAGGGCGATGCCGCTGTGGGTAATCAGGGCGAAGCCGCTGTGGGTTGGTTATCTGACATGGCTTCTCATGTGTGACCATGGCTTTACCTGGAGATGAGGAAAGAAGTACTGTACATAAATTGGGACTTAGGAAACTAATACATTGGAGAATGGCGGCTAAAAGGACTTTTTATTGTACTGTTAATTTATATTTTCCTATGTGGTGCAACAGGATTCAGCAGGCCCTGGACGCGTGGGCATGCTGATGCTTATAGTTCTACAAGCACCAGTGTGCTCTGGTAGTCATAGGTATATTGGCACTGGTATAACAATAAAAAACGGGAACTTTTTTGCTCAGTGCTCCTCCTAGTGCTCCTCCCAGTGCTACCTAGTGCTCCTCCCAGTGCTTCCTAGTGCTCCTCCCAGTGCTTCCTAGTACTCCTCCCACTGCTCTTCCTAGTGCTCTTCCTAGTGCTCCTCCCAGTGCTTCCTAGTGCTCCTCCCAGTGCTTCCTAGTGCTCCTCCCACTGCTCCTCCCAGTGCTCTTCCTAGTGCTCCTCCCAGCGCTCTTCCTAGTGCTCCTCCCAGTGCTTCCTAGTGCTCCTCCCACTGCTCCTCCCAGTGCTCCCATTTCACCAGCAGGTGACTGACAATGACCCATGTGTGAATAAAAATGATAATAGTGAAAAAATGGTGCTCTGGGGCCCACATAAAATATACAAGCGGCAGTAATGCTCATTCCTTGGGGTATATAAAGCTCAGTGATAACCTGGGTCTGTGTCTTACTGATGTTCTTCTCAGTTTACTTGTTAGATCTAAACTTGTTTGTTATGAAGAACACAGGAAAGTATTGTAGCATGAAACGGGGTCAGCGCCGCCATCCGGGCGGGACTTTGTACTTTATACAGACAGCAAAAGAGAGAATGTGAGGAATGTACTTTCCAGGGGTTTATTGTTACTTGGGATGAATATTCTTCCGGTTCTATGGTCAGTGTATAAATAAAGCCAGGTACAGGGCCCGACCCTCTCTCATGTATAAAGCTGGCGTAGATGCCTGGGAACGCACGCTTCCATTTCCCCTCAGCCAGTCCTGTTTCTGCGCCTCCTCTGCCTTTCTCATTACTTTCCCTCTATCAGTCATCTACATTCTCCTCACATTTCCATTATTACTGAGATTACAGCTCTGAGCCAGCGGAATTGTAGCTGTAACCCCCTGTTCCTCATTGTGGGGACTGATGATGGAATCATGTAGTGATAGTATTGTACCATGATGCCAGTGATGAGGATTTATGGACCAGGCTGGTAGAGGGGGGTCTGTGAGTGATGGGGGCTCACTCATCACATACACTGTCCAGACCCACGTCTGTCATTATGGGATTGGTGTGTGTGGCACAGCTGTGGGCAGGGCCGCCATCAGGGGGGGGGGGGGCTGCGGGGACTCCAGTACCGGGCCCGCAGAGAGAGGGGGCCCGGGGAGCGGAAGGGTGACGTTGTGGAATGCAGTGATGGGCGGTGCAGAAGGAGGTGTGCAGAGGACGGTGTGCAGAGGGCGGTGTGCAGAGGGCGTGGTACAGATGGAGGTGTGCAGAGGGCGGTGTGCAGTTGGAGGTGTGCAGAGGCTGGTGTGCAGAGGCCGCTGTGCAGAGGGAGGTGTGCAGAGGGCGGTGTGCAGAGGGAGGCGTGCAGAGGGAGGCGTGCAGAGGGCTGTGTGCAGATGGCGTGGTACAGAGGGCGGTGTGCAGAGGGCGGTGTGCAGAGGGAGGTGTGCGGTGTGCAGAGGGCGTTGTGCAGAGGGCGTTGGGCAGAGGGAGGTGTGCAGAGTGCGTTGTGCAGATAAAGGTGTGCAGAGGCGGTGTGCAGAGGGCGGTGTGCAGTTGGAGGTGTGCAGAGGGCGGTGTGCAGAGGGAGGTGTGTAGAGGGCGGTGTGCAGAGGGCGGTGTGCAGATGTTGTGATGCAGAGGGAGGTGTGCAGAGGGCGGTGTGCAGAGGGCGTGGTACAGATGGAGGTGTGCAGAGGGCGGTGGGCGGTGTGCAGAGGGAGGTGTGCAGAGGGCGTGGTACAGATGGAGGTGTGCAGAGGGCGGTGTGCAGTTGGAGGTGTGCAGAGGCCGGTGTGCAGAGGGCGGTGTGCAGTTGGAGGTGTGCAGAGGCTGGTGTGCAGATGCCGCTGTGCAGAGGGAGGTGTGCAGAGGGCGGTGTGCAGAGGGAGGCGTGCAGAGGGCGGCGTGCAGAGGGAGGCGTGCAGAGGGCGGCGTGCAGAGGGAGGTGTGCAGAGGGCTGTGTGCAGATGGCGTGGTACAGAGGGCGGTGTGCAGAGGGCGGTGTGCAGGGGGCGGTGTGCAGAGGGAGGTGTGCGGTGTGCAGAGGGCGTTGTGCAGAGGGCGTTGTGCAGATGGAGGTGTGCAGAGGCGGTGTGCAGAGGGCGGTGTGAAGTTGGAGGTGTGGTGTGCAGAGGGCGGTGTGCAGATGGAGGTGTGGTGTGCAGAGGGCGGTGTGCAGAGGGAGGTGTGGTGTGCAGAGGGCGGTGTGCAGAGGGCGGTGTGCAGAGGGCGGTGTGCAGACGGAGGTGTGCAGAGGGCGGTGTGCAGTGGGAGGTGTGCAGAGATCGGTGTGCAGAGGGAGGTGTGCAGAGGGCGGTGTGCAGAGGGCGGTTTGCAGAGGGCGGTGTGCAGAGGGAGGTGGCAGACGGAGGTGTGCACAGGGCGGTGTGCAGAGGGAGGTGTGCACAGGGCGGTGTGCACAGGGCGGTTTGCAGAGGGCGGTGTGTGCAGAGGGCGGTGTGCAGATGGAGGTGTGCAGAGGGCTGTGTGCAGTTGGAGGTGTGCAGAGGGCGGTGTGCAGAGGGAGGTGTGCAGAGGGCGGTGTGCAGAGGGAGGTGTGGAGATGGAGGTGTGCAGAGGGCGGTGTGCAGAGGGAGGTGTGCAGATGGCGTGGTGCAGAGGGAGGTGTGCAGAGGGCGGTGTGCAGAGGGCGGTGTGCAGAGGGCGGTGTGCAGAGGGCGGTGTGCAGATGTTGTGATGCAGAGGGAGGTGTGCAGAGGGCGTGGTACAGATGGAGGTGTGCAGAGGGCGGTGTGCAGTGGGCGGTGTGCAGAGGGCAGTGTGCAGAGGGCGGTGTGCAGTTGGAGGTGTGCAGAGGCCGGTGTGCAGAGGGCGGTGTGCAGTTGGAGGTGTGCAGAGGCCGCTGTGCAGAGGGAGGTGTGCAGAGGGCGGCGTGCAGAGGGCGGCGTGCAGAGGGCGGTGTGCAGAGGGCGGTGTGCAGAGGGCGGTGTGCAGAGGGAGGTGTGCAGTGTGCAGAGGGCGTTGGGCAGAGGGCGTTGGGCAGAGGGAGGTGTGCAGAGGGCGTTGTGCAGATGGAGGTGTGCAGAGGCGGTGTGCAGAGGGCGGTGTGCAGTTGGAGGTGTGCAGAGGGCGGTGTGCAGAGGGAGGTGTGCAGATGGAGGTGTGCAGAGGGTGGTGTGCAGACGGAGGTGTGCAGATGGAGGTGTGCAGAGGGTGGTGTGCAGACGGAGGTGTGCAGAGGGCGGTGTGCAGTGCGAGATGTGCAGAGGGCGGTGTGCAGAGGGAGGTGTGCACAGGGCGGTGTGCACAGGGCTGTGTGCAGAGGGCGGTGTGCAGATGGAGGTGGCAGAGGGCGGTGTGCAGAGGGAGGCGTGCAGAGGGAGGCGTACAGAGGGCGGTGTGTAGAGGGAGGTGTGCAGAGGGCGGTGTGCAGAGGGCGTGGTACAGATGGAGGTGTGCAGAGGGCGGTGTGCAGAGGGAGGTGTGCAGAGGGCGTGGTACAGATGGAGGTGTGCAGAGGGTGGTGTGCAGTTGGAGGTGTGCAGAGGCCGGTGTGCAGAGGGTGGTGTGCAGTTGGAGGTGTGCAGAGGCTGGTGTGCAGAGGCCGCTGTGCAGAGGGAGGTGTGCAGAGGGAGGTGTGCAGAGGGCGGTGTGCAGAGGGAGGCGTGCAGAGGGCGGCGTGCAGAGGGAGGCGTGCAGAGGGAGGCGTGCAGAGGGCGGCGTGCAGGGGGCGGCGTGCAGAGGGCGGCGTGCAGAGGGCGGCGTGCAGAGGGCGGCGTGCAGAGGGCGGTGTGCAGAGGGAGGTGTGCGGTGTGCTGAGGGCGTTGTGCAGAGGGCGTTGGGCAGAGGGAGGTGTGCAGAGGGCGTTGTGCAGATGGAGGTGTGCAGAGGCGGTGTGCAGAGGGCGGTGTGCAGTTGGAGGTGTGCAGAGGGCGGTGTGCAGAGGGAGGTGTGCAGAGGGCGGCGTGCAGAGGGCGGTGTGCAGATGTTGTGATGCAGAGGGAGGTGTGCAGAGGGCGTGGTACAGATGGAGGTGTG
The DNA here is from genome assembly GCA_031769625.1 of Taudactylus pleione. Lineage (NCBI taxonomy): Eukaryota > Metazoa > Chordata > Amphibia > Anura > Myobatrachidae > Taudactylus > Taudactylus pleione. The sequence goes on from JAUIMM010001083.1 coordinate 717,396, forward strand.
CAGAGGGCGGTGTGCAGAGGGAGGTGTGCAGAGGGCGGTGTGCAGAGGGCGTGGTACAGATGGAGGTGTGCAGAGGGCGGTGTGCAGAGGGCGGTGTGCAGTTGGAGGTGTGCAGAGGCCGGTGTGCAGAGGCCGGTGTGCAGAGGGCGGTGTGCAGAGGCTGGTGTGCAGAGGCCGCTGTGCAGAGGGAGGTGTGCAGAGGGAGGTGTGCAGAGGGCGGCGTGCAGAGGGCGGCGTGCAGAGGGTGGCGTGCAGAGGGCGGCGTGCAGAGGGAGGTGTGCAGAGGGCTGTGTGCAGATGGCGTGGTACAGAGGGCGGTGTGCAGAGGGCGGTGTGCAGAGGGCGGTGTGCAGAGGGAGGTGTGCGGTGTGCAGAGGGCGTTGTGCAGAGGGCGTTGGGCAGAGGGAGGTGTGCAGAGGGCGTTGTGCAGAGGGAGGTGTGCAGAGGCGGTGTGCAGAGGGCGGTGTGCAGTTGGAGGTGTGGTGTGCAGAGGGCGGTGTGCAGATGGAGGTGTGGTGTGCAGAGGGCGGTGTGCAGAGGGAGGTGTGGTGTGCAGAGGGCGGTGTGCAGAGGGCGGTGTGCAGACGGAGGTGTACAGAGGGCGGTGTGCAGTGGGAGGTGTGCAGAGATCGGTGTGCAGAGGGAGGTGTGCACAGGGCGGTGTGCACAGGGCGGTGTGCAGAGGGCGGTGTGCAGAGGGAGGTGGCAGATGGAGGTGTGCAGAGGGCGGTGTGCAGAGGGAGGTGTGCACAGGGCGGTGTGCACAGGGCGGTTTGCAGAGGGCGGTGTGTGCAGAGGGCGGTGTGCAGAGGGAGGTGTGCAGAGTTCGGTGTGCAGAGGGCGGTGTGCAGTTGGAGGTGTGCAGAGGGCGGTGTGCAGAGGGAGGTGTGCAGATGGAGGTGTGCAGAGGGCGGTGTGCAGAGGGAGGTGTGGAGATGGAGGTGTGCAGAGGGCGGTGTGCAGAGGGCGGTGTGCAGAGGGAGGTGTGCAGATGGCGTGGTGCAGAGGGAGGTGTGCAGAGGGAGGTTTGCAGAGGGCGGTGTGCAGAGGGAGGTGTGCAGAGGGCGGTGTGCAGAGGGCGGTGTGCAGAGGGAGGTGTGCAGAGGGCGGTGTGCAAAGGGCGGTGTGCAGTTGGCGGTGTGCAGAGGGCGGTATGCAGAGGGCGGTGTGCAGATGTTGTGATGCAGAGGGAGGTGTGCAGAGGGCGGTGTGCAGAGGGCGTGGTACAGATGGAGGTGTGCAGAGGGCGGTGTGCAGTGGGCGGTGTGCAGAGGGCGGTGTGCAGAGGGAGGTGTGCAGAGGGCGGTGTGCAGAGGGCGTGGTACAGATGGAGGTGTGCAGAGGGCAGTGTGCAGAGGGCGGTGTGCAGTTGGAGGTGTGCAGAGGCCGGTGTGCAGTTGGAAGTGTGCAGAGGCCGCTGTGCAGAGGGAGGTGTGCAGAGGGCGGCGTGCAGAGGGCGGCGTGCAGAGGGCGGCGTGCAGAGGGCGGTGTGCAGAGGGCGTTGTGCAGAGGGCGTTGGGCAGAGGGAGGTGTGCAGAGGGAGGTGTGCAGAGGGCGTTGTGCAGAGGGCGTTGTGCAGAGGGAGGTGTGCACAGGGCGGTGTGCACAGAGGGCGGTGTGCAGAGGGCGGTGTGCAGATGGAGGTGTGCAGAGGGCGGTGTGCAGAGGGCGGTGTGCAGAGGGCGGTGTGCAGAGGGAGGTGTGCAGAGGGCGGTGTGCAGAGGGCGGTGTGCAGAGGGAGGTGTGCAGATGGCGTGGTGCAGAGGGAGGTGTGCAGAGGGAGGTGTGCAGAGGGCGGTGTGCAGAGGGAGGTGTGCAGAGTGTGGTGTGCAAAGGGCGGTGTGCAGAGGGCGGTGTGCAGAGGGCGGTGTGCAGATGTTGTGATGCAGAGGGAGGTGTGCAGAGGGCGGTGTGCAGAGGGCGTGGTACAGATGGAGGTGTGCAGAGGGCGGTGTGCAGTGGGCGGTATGCAGAGGGCGGTGTGCAGAGGGAGGTGTGCAGAGGGCGGTGTGCAGTGGGCCTGGTACAGATGGAGGTGTGCAGAGGGCAGTGTGCAGAGGGCGGTGTGCAGAGGGCGGTGTGCAGATGTTGTGATGCAGAGGGAGGTGTGCAGAGGGCGGTGTGCAGAGGGCGTGGTACAGATGGAGGTGTGCAGAGGGCGGTGTGCAGTGGGCGGTGTGCAGAGGGCGGTGTGCAGAGGGAGGTGTGCAGAGGGCGGTGTGCAGAGGGCGTGGTACAGATGGAGGTGTGCAGAGGGCAGTGTGCAGAGGGCGGTGTGCAGTTGGAGGTGTGCAGAGGCCGGTGTGCAGAGGGCGGTGTGCAGTTGGAGGTGTGCAGAGGCCGCTGTGCAGAGGCCGCTGTGCAGAGGGCGGTGTGCAGAGGGCGGCGTGCAGAGGGCGGCGTGCAGAGGGCGGTGTGCAGAGGGCGGTGTGCAGAGGGCGTTGTGCAGAGGGCGTTGGGCAGAGGGAGGTGTGCAGCGGGCGTTGTGCAGATGGAGGTGTGCAGAGGCGGTGTGCAGAGGGCGGTGTGCAGTTGGAGGTGTGCAGAGGGCGGTGTGCAGAGGGAGGTGTGCAGAGGGCGGCGTGCAGAGGGCGGCGTGCAGAGGGCGGTGTGTAGAGGGAGGTGTGGAGATGGAGGTGTGCAGAGGGAGGTGTGGTGTGCAGAGGGCGGTGTGCAGAGGGAGGTGTGCAGAGGGAGGTGTGCAGAGGGAGGTGTGGTGTGCAGAGGGCGGTGTGCAGATGGAGGTGTGGTGTGCAGAGGGCGGTGTGCAGAGGGAGGTGTGGTGTGCAGAGGGCGGTGTGCAAATGGAGGTGTGCAGATGGAGGTGTGCAGAGAGTGGTGTGCAGACGGAGGTGTGCAGATGGAGGTGTGCAGAGGGTGGTGTGCAGACGGAGGTGTGCAGAGGGCGGTGTGCAGACGGAGGTGTGCAGAGGGCGGTGTGCAGTGGGAGGTGTGCAGAGGGCGGTGTGCAGAGGGAGGTGTGCACAGGGCGGTGTGCACAGGGCGGTGTGCAGAGGGCGCTGTGCAGATGGAGGTGGCAGAGGGCGGTATGCAGAGGGAGGCGTGCAGAGGGAGGCGTGCAGAGGGCGGCGTACAGAGGGCGGTGTGTAGAGGGAGGTGTGGAGATGGCGTGGTGCAGAGGGCGGCGTGCAGAGGGCGGCGTGCAGAGGGCGGCGTGCAGAGGGCGGCGTGCAGATGTAGGTGTGCAGAGGGCGGTGTGCAGAGGGAGGTGTGCAGAGGGCGTGGTACAGATGGAGGTGTGCAGATGGAGGTGTGCAGAGGGCGGCGTGCAGAGAGCGGTGTGCAGATGTAGATGTGCAGAGGGAGGTGTGCAGAGGGCGTGGTACAGATGGAGGTGTGCAGAGGGCGGTGTGCAGAGGGCGGTGTGCAGTGATCAGCGTGTGGTGTGTGTAGCAGTGTATCAGCGTGTGGTGTGTGTAGCAGTGATCAGCGTGTGGTGTGTGTAGCAGTGATCAGCGTGTGGTGTGTGTAGCAGTGTATCAGCGTGTGGTGTGTGTATTAGTGATTAGCGTGTGGTGTGTGTAGCAGTGATTAGCGTGTGGTGTGTGTAGCAGTGATCAGCGTGGGGTGCGTGTAGCAGTGATCAGCGTGGGGTGCGTGTAGCAGTGATCAGCGTGTGGTGCGTTTAGCAGTGATCAGCGTGTGGTGCGGGTAGCAGTGTATCAGCGTGTGGTGCGTGTAGCAGAAATCAGCGTGTGGTGCGTGTAGCAGAGATCAGCGTGTGGTGCGTGTAGCAGTGATCAGCGTGGGGTGCGTGTAGCAGTGATCAGCCCTAAGTACTGTGCAACATTCCAGTATCATCTCACAGTGCATTGAAGAGACTGAGGGCTCTATTTAGTAACATTATTTTTACTAAAATAAAGTGATAAAGGCTGTTTTGTGTTGTCAGACTCTTTTCACATTATTTTAGTATCACCTATAGTTATTACAGGGTAATTGGAGTAGAATTCGTAAAATTCTACTCCAACCCCTAAGTATCACTTATTTTTAGTGTGAATAAAAGGGCGGTAACATTATGGGCTGGATTCTGAGTCGCACGCAGGTGGCCGATGCGTCCGTGTCCAGATTGTTACCGCTCGGAGACGCAGAATAGACTCGGATGCGCGCTCTGTGGAGTTCAGTGGGCATTCCTGGGAGGTAAGGAGGCAGCTAGGCAGATGTGGGCCTGTTGCGGGCTTATTGCTGTAAGGTGCACAAACTCCCACAGAGGAAGCCATACGTGAACAGATATAGGCCCTCATTCAGAGCCGCACGTTAACAACAGTACGCTCGTTGCGTTCCGATGTTGACTAACCGCGCATGCGTCGGTGTTACACTGCGCATGTGCGTACGGCAGATTGCGAGTTTTTTTTCTCTCGTTCCTAAAATAGCGTACAGGAAGTGACATGTCAAATGTGATTGACAGAACAGGGCGTTTTGGGGTGTTGACGGGGGTGGAGATGAAAAAACGCAGGCGTGGCGAGGCGTTTTTGGGGCGTACATACATTAGCAGATGCGAACGTCAAATGTGTTCGGACCGTCTCATACGTCACTGGAACATCCGCTTTCCCTTCAAAATGCTCGCACAGCTTAGGGTCAGGATTACTCGACCACATTGGCGATGGCCTTCTCCTCCGTCCCGGGACTCAACGATGGTGATGCGATTAATCGCGGCTGGTCAGTAAAATAATTAGTGTTGGATTGAAATCCGGCTTGGTATGTGTTTGGAAAGCAGTTTATTGGGATAGCACAAAAGCGTACGCAGGTGGAAATCAGAGCTGCTAATGTCAGGATTACACAATCAATTAGCGTACATTTTTGGTGTTTTATTTTGGCCACAATTTGTTGGTTATGGCCTATTGTAACAATAATGTCATCATGTTTTAATTAGCTCCCCTTTTTTTTGGTTTACTGTGGAATTTGCATCGCTATGTGATTTTTTAAACGTTCCTTAAAGAGGCCTTTTTTTTTTTAAGAGGGTCAGTTTTTGCCTTTAGGGCCAGGATTAAATGTAACCCATTTGTACAATAATGTCACAATACAATGTCAGTTTTTTGTTTTAAATTTATTGTTTAAACACAAACAAATTGGCCTAATATTTTGTTGCCTTTTTTTTGTGGCAAAGATATTTGTTTAAAAAAAAAAAAAGCCATAACTGGTAACATAAGCGTAAATACCAAATGTAAAAAAATTTCACAAGAAAGGAGAGGGAAGTTTTGACCAGAAAGGAATATGAGCCAAGCACAGAAGGAGTGTGGGAAAAGTCGCCATTGCTGTCACCGTTTTCTCGCCCGTTTGGCCGGGTGAGGGTGGGCGCCAGACCGGGTCCGGGATGCCATCGGGCTGGCCTGTCCAGAGGCAGATGTTGTGGCCTCTGGACTAGGCACAGGGCTAGGCACATTTGGAGGATTGGCTGATGTTGTGCCAGAGGTGGAGGATCCGGATGTTCCGGCAGGAAGGGAGGTCGGCTCCACCATGTGCTGGCGAACGAGCTGCTCCAGGGCATCGGCGATGCGGATGTTGGCCCTGGTATTTTCCGCCAGGGCCTGAGCAATGGTCACGTTGGCCGCAGCATTTTGCTCCAGGGCCTCAGCCACCCGTATCAGACTGGCGTCCATCCTCTGCAGAATCTCCGTATGGAAATCCGATTTAAAATTGAGTTCTGTGAGGAGGCTCACTGCCTGCGAGGGGGCACGCCCTGGACAGGCTTCTGCAGGGTCCTCAGCCGGATGTACTGGTTCCTCCCCTGCAGAGCCAGCAGAAATTCTGCGTCCAAGGCTCCCCTCTGGAGCAGACTCATCCGCCTCTGTCTCTGTTAGGAAAAATGCGAAAAGACTCACATTAGAATCTACATATTGGCACAATAGCATTTCAGAGTTGGTGACATCACAAGACTTACCTTGGCCAACATGAGGAGCCGCAAAGTCTCGCATGTCCGTATCCATGTTGGACACGCCAAACACCTCCACAGCCTGCACACACCCCTGTGCCAGCTCTTCTAAGTCTGTCAACTCCAATGACACAGGGGTGGGACCCCCACCTGTCCCCCTTGCATGCCTAGCCCTGTCGGCAAGTTTTTGCTTGAGACGATATTTGAAGTCTGCCCATCTGTGGAATGAAATTGGAACCATTATCCTTTTTTCTACTTCAGGGTCCATAGGGTATCCACAGGATACCTTGGGGTATAGGTGTGACGTCAGTCGCAGGGCACCAAAGAGTTAAGCTTTCAGCCTCCCAGGATGCACTAGGTCCCCCTCCTATACCCCGCCCCCGGGCCAAGGCACCTCAGTTTAGTTTGGTGCCCGGCCGGAGTCGGGTGCACCTGTTGGAGTGGGGGCTAGAAGAGCCCCTGAAGCTTTTTCTTCATGCAGCTGTGGCTGCACATCTGGATGAACAGCATGGACAGTCAGTCCTGACGTCCATGCTGTCTTCCCTACACCCCGCCGGTACCAGAACGCCGGTACTGATCCGGGGATGCTGGTGGGCGTCTGGGGTCACAGCTAGCGGTGACCCCAGATGCTCCGGACCATGGCCGGATTCAAGGGGGACAGAGGTAAGCAGCGGGGTCCCGCGGTGGGTCCCCGCTGATCACATGGTCCTAAGTCCCCAGGCAGGGGGCTCCCTGGGGACTGGCTGCAGCGTGGAGCCAGGCGACCAACCTGCGCTTCCACTACCCCCTGGGACAGCGGACCGCAGCAGAGCGGTAGCGCTGCGGCGTCCCAGGGGTTAAATGCATGCCAGGGGAGCGCGCCTTCCCTGTCTCACAGCCGGCGCCTCCCCCGCTGCACACAGCCCTCTCTGCACTGTGCTGACTGGTCCTGTGTCAGCGCTCCTCCCCCAGGCCAGCTTCTCTCTGCTCCTCGGCGGCCATCTTCTCTGCAACGCATGGTGAACGCTGCTGGAAGTCTGGAAGGAAGCATCGTGGTCTGGGTCCCCCCGCATACCTCTCCTCCGCTGTGGCTCAGGTCTGTGTATGCAGCGCTGTGTCCTACCAGGCCCTGTGTCTGTGTAGTTGAGTGATCAGCGCTGTTAATGCAGGAATTGTTATTTCTCTGCATTGTATGTGACTGTGCTAGCGCTGCCTGTAACTTTTCTTCTCTAAACTGTCAGCTTTATTACTGTCCCTGTTCTTCTGCTAAAGCCCTTGTGGTGCGGTGCTGCAGGGTGGTCTCTCGCCTATTTAATACTTAATTGGTGAGAGAGGTCACATACATGGTGCCATCATGTCTGAAAGTGATTTTCCCCTCCGGCTACAGTGTACCACGTGCAAAGTACCGTTAGCGGAGGGGGAGGGTAGCGCGGAGGGCCTTTGCCGGCAGTGTTTGTCCATGGCGCGGCCTATTACGGTTACAGCACCGGTACAGGAGCCGCCCTGGGCTTGTTTCGCTCAGGCGTTAACAGCTTTAGTGGGCCAGTTAGCTCCGCAGCCCGCGTTTACTCCGCTGGGTTTGTCCCAGCAGTCTGTGGTGTCGTCACCCATGCAGGGGTTCCCACGACAATTGGTGGTACCCCACAGTCTCCCTATTTCCCCGCTCCCGGGTTCTCAGGAGCCAGCGTGGGTTAACTCCCTGACGAGTTCTGTACAGCACTTGTCGGATGTGTTGCAAGGGGAGTCTGTGATGCGGCCTCATAAAAGGCCGGTGGCGTCTCTGTCCGCTCCTTATGAGGATGACGAAGGGACGTCTGATGATGGGGAGATTCTGGATCCTTACGATCAGGAACCTTTCCATACTAAGGACGCTGATGCTAAGTCCAAAGTATATATTCCTGGACTTATTCGGGCGGTCCGCACAGCCTTGGTGATTGAGGACGAAGTTCCCCCAGCGGCTAAATCTAAGTATGCCTTTTTCAAAGATGTGAAGGGCGATGCCACAGTCTTTCCTCTTTCGGGTCAGTTGGTGGACCATTTAGAGGAGGCGTGGAAACAACCTGGCAAAAGATACCAGCCGCAGAGACGCCTGGCGGTGGCTTATCCGTTCGCGGATAATTATTTTGCTAAGTGGGAATCCCCTCCACAGGTGGATTCTCACGTGACCCGTCTTGTCCGTAGTGCCACATTGCCGATGCCATCCATGTCCTCCCTTAAGGATGCTACGGACCGCAAGGTAGAAATCTGCCTGAAGTCCGCTTATTCCCTTGCAGGGGGGGCAGCACGGCCGGCTATGGCCATTTGCTGGGTTGCCAGAGCGATGGAGCGCTGGGCGGATTCATTAGAGGCTTCTTTTGAATCCGACTGTCCGGCCGAACAGGCGGAGTTGATTGGCAATCTCCGTGATTCGGCCACCTACATCAACGAGGCGGCTCTAGACATTAGTACTCTGGTGTCTAGAATTTCTTCAGCAGCGGTAGCTGCTCGTCGCACCTTGTGGCTGCGATCCTGGAAGGCGGACGCAGATCCAAGAAAGGTCTGGAAGCGTTGCCGTTTACCGGAGAAGTTCTCTTCGGTCCGGATCTGGATAAGATTGTGGCCATGCTGGCGGCAGCCAAATCTGCTTGTCTCCCGTCGGCCGCTGCTCCTTCTGGTTCTGGACCATCGTCCTTTCTGTCATCTAGGGCCCAGGGCAGGCCCAAACCACAGTTGTTTCCTCGACAGGCTGGCCCTAAGAAATCGGTCAAGCCCCGGAAACAGGCATGGAGTACCAGACGTCCGGCCCCCAAGCCAGATGACAAGCCTGCGGCCTGACGGTCCGGGTCTCCCCTTGGGGGATCCCAGGGTGGGAGGCCGCCTGCTGCAGTTCTCCCGGTGTTGGTCGTTCACTACGACAGACACTTGGGTTCTGGAGGTGGTCTCTCACGGGTACGCCCTCTCCTTCCGGCACAGACCCCCGGCTCGCTTCTTCACCACGGGTCTACCATCAGACCGGAACAAGGCTACGGAGCTGCAGAAGGTATTGCACACTATGCTCCAGGCTGGAGTTATAGTGCCTGTTCCATTCTCCCAGAGGGGCCAGGGTTTCTATTCAAATCTATTTTTGGTACAGAAACCCAATGGGTCATATCGTCCGATTCTCAACCTCAAAGCACTCAACAAGTCTTTGCGGGTCCCGAAGTTTCGGATGGAGACCCTACGGTCCATCATTCTGGCGCTGGAACCTGGGGACTACATGGTGTCATTGGACATACAGGACGCTATGGCGGTCATGGCGGCTTCTCTGCGGCTGCAAGGAGTCCGCATGTTGCCGTACTTGGACGACCTGTTATTGGTGGCAGGATCTCCAGAGCTCCTGTTACACCACTTGGACCTGACCATTGCACTGCTGCAACGGCACGGCTGGCTAATCAACTGGCAGAAGTCCACTCTAATCCCGTCTCGGAGGATTCTGCATCTTGGAGCCTTATTGGACTCGGGACAGCAAAGGATCTTCGTGACGGAGGACAAGATCTCTGCTTTACAGTCAAGGGTGCGCAGTTGTCTGCACAGCCGCCGGGTGTCCTTACACTCGGCGATGAGGTTACTGGGCTCCATGGTGTCGGTGTTCGACATGGTGGAATACGCCCAGTTTCACTCCAGACCTCTGCAGCACCTGATCCTGTCCAAGTGGAACGGGCTGCCTCAGTCTCTGAAGTTCCAGACGATTGTGCTCACCCCGGAGGTTCGCCTGTCCCTTGCGTGGTGGTTAAAGACAACCCACCTCAACAAGGGACGTCCGTTCTGGGTTCCAAATTGGGTCCTGTTGACAACGGACGCCAGTCTTCGGGGCTGGGGAGCAGTTTCGGGTCCACACTTGTTCCAGGGCAGGTGGACACCGACAGAAGCGGAGCTTCCAATAAATATCTTGGAACTCCGTGCGGTCTTCAATGCTCTCCTGCAGGCACAGCGGTTTCTCCAGGGTCACCCGGTGCAGGTCCAGTCGGACAATGCTACCACCGTGGCCTACATAAACAGGCAAGGAGGAACTCGCAGTCGGGCGGCTCTCGTAGAGGTCTCTCGGATCCTGGTTTGGGCGGAGCGCAATCTTCCGGCCATATCAGCGGTCTTCATCCCGGGAGTGCTAAATTGGGAGGCGGACTTTCTAAGTCGCCAGGACGTTCATCCAGGGGAATGGTCCCTGCACCCGGACGTTTTTCAACTACTGGTGGACAGGTGGGGTCTTCCAGAAATCGACCTCATGGCGTCCCGGCACAACAACAAGTTGCCGGTGTACGGGTCTCGCACAAGAGACGAAGGGGCGTCTCTGGTGGATGCTCTGTCCGTCCGGTGGACGTTCCGGTTCGCATACCTGTTCCCTCCGGTCTCCCTTCTTCCACGGGTAATCCGGAAATTCAAACAGGAAGGAGGGACGCTCCTGTTGATAGCTCCCGCGTGGCCCAGACGGCACTGGTTCTCAGACCTTCAGGGTCTGTCCGTGGACATTCCTCTGCGGTTGCCGCTACGACCGGACATTCTGTCTCAGGGTCCTTGCCTTCACCCGGACCTGACTCGGCTGTCTTTGACGGCGTGGCTGTTGAGACGGCCATGCTGAGGTCCCGGGGGTTTTCCAGCTCTGTGGTGCGTACCATGTTACGAGCTCGGAAACCGTCTTCCGCGAGGATATACCATCGCGTGTGGCATACGTTCTTCCAGTGGTGTCGACCGAGAGGTTATGCACCGCGGGAGTTTCGTCTGTCTCGGATTCTCGCCTTCCTGCAAGCGGGACTAGATCATGGGCTTCGCCTTGCTTCTTTGAAGGTACAAGTTTCGGCCCTATCTGTCTGGTTTCACAGTAGGATTGCTACAATCCCGGATGTGCGCACCTTTATGCAGGGTGTTCTCCGCATTCAGCCGCCCTTTGTTCCACCTGTGGCGCCTTGGGATTTGGCTGTGGTCCTGAGGGCTCTCCAAGGACCGCCGTTTGAACCACTGGGCTCAGTGGATCTTAAATGGCTAACAGCTAAGACTGTTTTCCTTCTGGCCATTGCTTCGGCCAGACGTGTTTCTGAGTTAGGGGCTCTTTCTTGTAGACCCCCTTTCTTGGTTTTTTATGGGAACAGGGCAGTGCTCCGCACTCGGCCCGAGTTTCTTCCCAAAGTTGTTTCCCAGTTTCATATTAACGAGGAAATAGTTGTTCCGGCCTTTAACTCACTGGGTCTTTCCGTGGGTGAGGCCTCTTTGGATGTTGTGCGGGCCTTAAGGACTTATGTTGACCGCACTTCTTCGTTTAGGAAGTCGGACGCTTTGTTTGTCCTCTTTGGCTTCCGTAAAAAGGGTTGGCCTGCTTCAAAGCAAACTTTGGCAGCCTGGATCCGTATGGCTATTTCTGAAGCTTATCTTCATGAAGGCCTACCGGTCCCTCCTTCTCTGAAGGCTGATTCCACTAGGTCTGTGGGTCCTTCGTGGGCAGCTCGACGTGGTGCCTCGGCAGTTCAGATCTGCAAGGCTGCTACGTGGTCTTCTGTCCATACCTTCGTGAGGTATTACAGGTTTGACACCTTCGCCTCTCAGGATGCTTCCTTCGGGCGGCGGATTCTCCTTTCTGCACAGGAGCGTCCCCACCCTTAAAGGATACTGCTTTGGGACATCCCCAAGGTATCCTGTGGATACCCTATGGACCCTGAAGTAGAAAATATGAGATATGGTAAGAACTTACCCTTGTTATCTCTATTTCTACGAAGTCCATAGGGTTCCACAGGACTCCCGCCCTGTCGCACCTGTGCTGCAGATGGGCTTTGCTCTGGTCACCGGTTTTCCGTCTCCCTCTGGTGAGAATGTGATTCTTGTATGTGTCCAGATCTTTGTTCTCTCTCTTCCTTCTCCTCCTCCGGCCTATGGCTTGGTAACTAACTGGGGTGCCTTGGCCCGGGGGCGGGGTGTGGGGGGGGGACCTAGTGCATCCTGGGAGGCTGAAGGCTTGACTCTTTGGTGCCCTGCGACTGACGTCACACCTATACCCCAAGGTATCCTGTGGAACCCTATGGACTTCGTAGAAATAGAGATAACAAGGGTAAGTTCTTACCATATCTCATATTATTCCTGGACTTATTCGGGCGGTCCGCACAGCCTTGGTGATTGAGGACGAAGTTCCCCCAGCGGCTAAATCTAAGTATGCCTTTTTCAAAGATGTGAAGGGCGATGCCACAGTCTTTCCTCTTTCGGGTCAGTTGGTGGACCATTTAGAGGAGGCGTGGAAACAACCTGGCAAAAGATACCAGCTGCAGAGACGCCTGGCGGTGGCTTATCCGTTCGCGGATAATTATTTTGCTAAGTGGGAATCCCCTCCACAGGTGGATTCTCACGTGACCCGTCTTGTCCGTAGTGCCACATTGCCGATGCCATCCATGTCCTCCCTTAAGGATGCTACGGACCGCAAGGTAGAAATCTGCCTGAAGTCCGCTTATTCCCTTGCAGGGGGGGCAGCACGGCCGGCTATGGCCATTTGCTGGGTTGCCAGAGCGATGGAGCGCTGGGCGGATTCATTAGAGGCTTCTTTTGAATCCGACTGTCCGGCCGAACAGGCGGAGTTGATTGGCAATCTCCGTGATTCGGCCACCTACATCAACGAGGCGGCTCTAGACATTAGTACTCTGGTGTCTAGAATTTCTTCAGCAGCGGTAGCTGCTCGTCGCACCTTGTGGCTGCGATCCTGGAAGGCGGACGCAGATCCAAGAAAGGTCTGGAAGCGTTGCCGTTTACCGGAGAAGTTCTCTTCGGTCCGGATCTGGATAAGATTGTGGCCATGCTGGCGGCAGCCAAATCTGCTTGTCTCCCGTCGGCCGCTGCTCCTTCTGGTTCTGGACCATCGTCCTTTCGGTCATCTAGGGCCCAGGGCAGGCCCAAACCACAGTCGTTTCCTCGACAGGCTGGCCCTAAGAAATCGGTCAAGCCCCGGAAACAGGCATGGAGTACCAGACGTCCGGCCCCCAAGCCAGATGACAAGCCTGCGGCCTGACGGTCCGGGTCTCCCCTTGGGGGATCCCAGGGTGGGAGGCCGCCTGCTGCAGTTCTCCCGGTGTTGGTCGTTCACTATGACAGACACTTGGGTTCTGGAGGTGGTCTCTCACGGGTACGCCCTCTCCTTCCGGCACAGACCCCCGGCTCGATTCTTCACCACGGGTCTACCATCAGACCGGAACAAGGCTACGGAGCTGCGGAAGGTATTGCACACTATGCTCCAGGCTGGAGTTATAGTGCCTGTTCCATTCTCCAAGAGGGGCCAGGGTTTCTATTCAAATCTATTTTTGGTACAGAAACCCAATGGGTCATATCGTCCGATTCTCAACCTCAAAGCACTCAACAAGTCTTTGCGGGTCCCGAAGTTTCGGATGGAGACCCTACGGTCCATCATTCTGGCGCTGGAACCTGGGGACTACATGGTGTCATTGGACATACAGGACGCTATGGCGGTCATGGCGGCTTCTCTGCGGCTGCAAGGAGTCCGCATGTTGCCGTACTTGGACGACCTGTTATTGGTGGCAGGATCTCCAGAGCTCCTGTTACACCACTTGGACCTGACCATTGCACTGCTGCAACGGCACGGCTGGCTAATCAACTGGCAGAAGTCCACTCTAATCCCGTCTCGGAGGATTCTGCATCTTGGAGCCTTATTGGACTCGGGACAGCAAAGGATCTTCGTGACGGAGGACAAGATCTCTGCTTTACAGTCAAGGGTGCGCAGTTGTCTGCACAGCCGCCGGGTGTCCTTACACTCGGCGATGAGGTTACTGGGCTCCATGGTGTCGGTGTTCGACATGGTGGAATACGCCCAGTTTCACTCCAGACCTCTGCAGCACCTGATCCTGTCCAAGTGGAACGGGCTGCCTCAGTCTCTGAAGTTCCAGACGATTGTGCTCACCCCGGAGGTTCGCCTGTCCCTTGCGTGGTGGTTAAAGACGACCCACCTCAACAAGGGACATCCGTTCTGGGTTCCAAATTGGGTCCTGTTGACAATGGACGCCAGTCTTCGGGGCTGGGGAGCAGTTTCGGGTCCACACTTGTTCCAGGGCAGGTGGACGCCGACAGAAGCGGAGCTTCCAATAAATATCTTGGAACTCCGTGCGGTCTTCAGATGCTCTCCTGCAGGCACAGCGGTTTCTCCAGGGTCACCCGGTGCAGGTCCAGTCGGACAATGCTACCACCGTGGCCTACATAAACAGGCAAGGAGGAACTCGCAGTCGGGCGGCTCTCGTAGAGGTCTCTCGGATCCCTGGTTTGGGCGGAGCGCAATCTTCCGGCCATATCAGCGGTCTTCATCCCGGGAGTGCTAAATTGGGAGGCGGACTTTCTAAGTCGCCAGGACGTTCATCCAGGGGAATGGTCCCTGCACCCGGACGTTTTTCAACTACTGGTGGACAGGTGGGGTCTTCCAGAAATCGACCTCATGGCGTCCCGGCACAACAACAAGTTGCCGGTGTACGGGTCTCGCACAAGAGACGAAGGGGCGTCTCTGGTGGATGCTCTGTCCGTCCGGTGGACGTTCAGGTTCGCATACCTGTTCCCTCCGGTCTCCCTTCTTCCACGGGTAATCCGGAAATTCAAACAGGAAGGAGGGACGCTCCTGTTGATAGCTCCCGCGTGGCCCAGACGGCACTGGTTCTCAGACCTTCAGGGTCTGTCCATGGACAGTCCTCTGCGGTTGCCGCTACGACTGGACCTTCTGTCTCAGGGTCCTTGTCTTCACCCGGACCTGACTCGGCTTCTTTGACGGCGTGGCTGTTGAGACGGCCATGCTGAGGTCCCGGGGGTTTTCCAGCTCTGTGGTGCGGACCATGTTACGAGCTCGGAAACCGTCTTCCGCGAGGATATACCATCGCGTGTGGCATACGTTCTTCCAGTGGTGTCGACCGAGAGGTTATGCACCGCGGGAGTTTCGTCTGTCTCGGATTCTCGCCTTCCTGCAAGCGGGACTAGATCATGGGCTTCGCCTTGCTTCTTTGAAGGTACAGGTTTCGGCCCTATCTGTCTGGTTTCACCGTAGGATTGCTACAATCCCGGATGTGCGCACCTTTATGCAGGGTGTTCTCCGCATTCAGCCGCCCTTTGTTCCACCTGTGGCGCCTTGGGATTTGGCTGTGGTCCTGAGGGCTCTCCAAGGACCGCCGTTTGAACCACTGGGCTCAGTGGATCTTAAATGGCTAACAGCTAAGACTGTTTTCCTTCTGGCCATTGCTTCGGCCAGACGTGTTTCTGAGTTAGGGGCTCTTTCTTGTAGACCCCCTTTCTTGGTTTTTTATGGGAACAGGGCAGTGCTCCGCACTCGGCCCGAGTTTCTTCCCAAAGTTGTTTCCCAGTTTCATATTAACGAGGAAATAGTTGTTCCGGCCTTTAACTCACCGGGTCTTTCCGTGGGTGAGGCCTCTTTGGATGTTGTGCGGGCCTTAAGGACTTATGTTGACCGCACTTCTTCGTTTAGGAAGTCGGACGCTTTGTTTGTCCTCTTTGGCTTCCGTAAAAAGGGTTGGCCTGCTTCAAAGCAAACTTTGGCAGCCTGGATCCGTATGGCTATTTCTGAAGCTTATCTTCATGAAGGCCTACCGGTCCCTCCTTCTCTGAAGGCTCATTCCACTAGGTCTGTGGGTCCTTCGTGGGCAGCTCGACGTGGTGCCTCGGCAGTTCAGATCTGCAAGGCTGCTACGTGGTCTTCTGTCCATACCTTCGTGAGGTATTACAGGTTTGACACCTTCGCCTCTCAGGATGCTTCCTTCGGGCGGCGGATTCTCCTTTCTGCACAGGAGCGTCCCCACCCTTAAAGGATACTGCTTTGGGACATCCCCAAGGTATCCTGTGGATACCCTATGGACCCTGAAGTAGAAAATGAGATATGGTAAGAACTTACCCTTGTTATCTCTATTTCTACGAAGTCCATAGGGTTCCACAGGACTCCCGCCCTGTCGCACCTGTGCTGCAGATGGGCTTTGCTCTGGTCACCGGTTTTCCGTCTCCCTCTGGTGAGAATGTGATTCTTGTATGTGTCCAGATCTTTGTTCTCTCTCTTCCTTCTCCTCCTCCGGCCTATGGCTTGGTAACTAACTGAGGTGCCTTGGCCTGGGGGCGGGGTATAGGAGGGGGACCTAGTGCATCCTGGGAGGCTGAAAGCTTAACTCTTTGGTGCCCTGCGACTGACGTCACACCTATACCCCCAAGGTATCCTGTGGAACCCTATGGACTTCGTAGAAATAGAGATAACAAGGGTAAGTTCTTACCATATCTCATATTATTTTAACCATTTGGGTATATAGAGACTTTACAGTAGTAGCGTTCCCGCTAGGCTGTTTTAGCGGGGCGCGGCGCCCTGCCCTCCAGATGGAGGGCAAAAAGCGCCCTGCCCTTACAGCCTGCGGGTGCAGTCTTCACCCGTGGGTCGCAGTGTCCGCGGGTGGAGAAATGTGCGGTGACCCAGTCACCGCCGGACAATAGAATATTCTCCCTGTCTGCAGCGCTTGGTGGCTGCCTGGCATGTCTATAAGTGCCGGGCACGCCCCCAAGAGTGACGAAAAGGGGACGCGTCTTATAGACATGCCCCCTTTTCAATGACCGCTCTCCCTTTTCGGGCACGCCTTTGGCGCGCGCACAAAGGTGCCCTCTCTGGCTCCTGCGCCCTGCCTGCCGCCAGAGCTAGAGTGAAACACTACAGTAGGTTATGTTTTATTTGCAGACTTGCATTAAGGCCATGATGCTCTTTTTAGTGACTGCTTCTGAACTCCACATTAAACTGGGGGAGAGCAGTTTAGGTTTTAAGAAGGAAGATAAATCTTGTAGTGATAAGTACGGTCCCATAGGCCAGCCTCTGCGTGTTCTGTGTTCTCTGCATGTCCGAACTGTCCATCTTTAAATAAGAACTTGTGAGGCCGGACACATCTTTCAGGAATGCCGGTGGAATTTCACACATCGCTCAGAAGCAAATAGCCGTGAAAGGAGGCTAGGATGGGTAACTTCACAGTTAAGGATCAGTGATACATAGCTGCTTGTTACAGTGTACATAGCTGCTTGTTACAGTGTACATAGCTGCTTGTTACAGTGTACATTGCAGTGTACATTGCTGCTTGTTACAGTGTACATTGCTGCTTGTTACAGTGTACATTGCTGCTTGTTACAGTGTACATTGCTGCGTACATTGCTGCTTGTTACAGTGTACATTGCAGCTTGTTACAGTGTACATTGCTGCTTGTTACAGTGTACGTTGCAGCATACATTGCCTCGTGTTAGTGTACATTACATCTTTATTACAGTGTACATTGCTGCTTGTTGGTGTACATTACAGCTTTATTACAGTGTACATTGCCGCTTGTTGGTGTACATTACAGCATTATTACAGTGTACATTGCTCCTTTTTACAGTGTACGTTGCAGCATACATTGCCTCGTGTTAGTGTACATTACATCTTTATTACAGTGTACATTGCTGCTTGTTGGTGTACATTACAGCTTTATTACAGTGTACAATGCTGCGTGTTGATGTACATTACAGCTTTATTACAGTGTACATTGCTGTTTGTTACAGTGTACATTGCTGCTTGTAACAGTGTACATTGCTGCTTGTAACAGTGTACATTGCTGCTTGTTACAGTGTACATTGCAGTGTACATTGCTGCTTGTTACAGTGTACATTGCTGCTTGTTACAGTGTACATTGCTGCTTGTTACAGTGTACATTGCTGCTTGTTACAGTGTACATTGCAGTGTACATTGCTGCTTGTTACAGTGTACATTGCTGCTTGTTACAGTGTACATTGCTGCTTGTTACAGTGTACATTGCTGCTTGTTACAGTGTACATTGCTGCTTGTAACAGTGTACATTGCTGCTTGTAACAGTGTACATTGCTGCTTGTAACAGTGTACATTGCTGCTTGTTACAGTGTACATTGCTGCTTGTTACAGTGTACATTGCTGCTTGTTACAGTGTACATTGCAGTGTACATTGCTGCTTGTTACAGTGTACATTGCTGCTTGTTACAGTGTACATTGCTGCTTGTTACAGTGTACATTGCTGCTTGTTACAGTGTACATTGCTGCTTGTTACAGTGTACATTGCTGCTTGTTACAGTGTACATAGCTGCTTGTTACAGTGTACATTGCAGTGTACATTGCTGCTTGTTACAGTGTACATTGCTGCTTGTTACAGTGTACATTGCTGCTTGTTACAGTGTACATTGCAGTGTACATTGCTGCTTGTTACAGTGTACATTGCTGCTTGTTACGGTGTACATTAGTGTTCATTGCTCCTTTTTACAGTGTACGTTGCAGCATACATTGCCTCGTGTTAGTGTACACTACATCTTTATTACAGTGTACATTGCTGCTTGTTACAGTGTACATTGCTGCTTGTTGGTGTACATTACAGCTTTATTACAGTGTACATTGCTGCTTGTTGGTGTACATTACAGCTTTATTACAGTGTACATTGCTCCTTTTTACAGTGTACGTTGCAGCATACATTGCCTCGTGTTAGTGTACATTACATCTTTATTACAGTGTACATTGCTGCTTGTTGGTGTACATTACAGCTTTATTACAGTGTACAATGCTGCGTGTTGATGTACATTACAGCTTTATTACAGTGTACATTGCTGTTTGTTACAGTGTACATTGCTGCTTGTAACAGTGTACATTGCTGCTTGTTACAGTGTACATTGCAGTGTACATTGCTGCTTGTTACAGTGTACATTGCTGCTTGTTACAGTGTACATTGCTGCTTGTTACAGTGTACATTGCTGCTTGTTACAGTGTACATTGCTGCTTGTTACAGTGTACATTGCTGCTTGTTACAGTGTACATTGCTGCTTGTTGCAGTGTACATTGCTGCTTGTTGCAGTGTACATTGCTGCTTGTTACAGTGTACATTGCTGCTTGTAACAGTGTACATTGCTGCTTGTTACAGTGTACATTGCTGCTTGTTACAGTGTACATTGCTGCTTGTTACAGTGTACATTGCTGCTTGTTACAGTGTACATTGCTGCTTGTAACAGTGTACATTGCTGCTTGTAACAGTGTACATTGCTGCTTGTAACAGTGTACATTGCTGCTTGTAACAGTGTACATTGCTGCTTGTAACAGTGTACATTGCTGCTTGTTACAGTGTACATTGCTGCTTGTTACAGTGTACATTGCTGCTTGTTACAGTGTACATTGCTGCTTGTTACAGTGTACATTGCTGCTTGTTACAGTGTACATTGCTGCTTGTTACAGTGTACATTGCTGCTTGTTACAGTGTACATTGCTGCTTGTTACAGTGTACATTGCTGCTTGTTACAGTGTACATTGCTGCTTGTTACAGTGTACATTGCTGCGTACATTGCTGCTTGTTACAGTGTACATTGCAGTGTACATTGCTGCTTGTTACAGTGTACATTGCTGCTTGTTACGGTGTACATTGCTGCTTGTTACGGTGTACATTAGTGTTCATTGCTCCTTTTTACAGTGTACGTTGCAGCATACATTGCCTCGTGTTAGTGTACATTACATCTTTATTACAGTGTACATTGCTGCTTGTTACAGTGTACATTGCTGCTTGTTGGTGTACATTACAGCTTTATTACAGTGTACATTGCTGCTTGTTGGTGTACATTACAGCTTTATTACAGTGTACATTGCTCCTTTTTACAGTGTACGTTGCAGCATACATTGCCTCGTGTTAGTGTACATTACATCTTTATTACAGTGTACATTGCTGCTTGTTGGTGTACATTACAGCTTTATTACAGTGTACATTGCTGCTTGTTGGTGTATATTACAGTGTACAATGCTGCTTGTTGATGTACATTACAGCTTTATTACAGTGTACATTACTGTTTGTTACAGCGCAGATTACAGCTTTACTTTTTTTTTTTTTTCAGGGTGTAATCATATACCTGATGCCACTTGGATTGTTTCGTCATAAACCTGTAAATGAAAGAGCTGTTTCTGCAGTTCTAGCTCCTCACTAGACATTCATTTCTGTCTGCTTGTTACAGTGTACATTGCAGTGTACATTGCTGCTTGTTACAGTGTACATTGCTGCTTGTTACAGTGTACATTGCTGCTTGTTACAGTGTACATTGCTGCTTGTTACAGTGTACATTGCTGCTTGTTACAGTGTACATTGCTGCTTGTTACAGTGTACATTGCTGCTTGTTACAGTGTACATTGCTGCTTGTTACAGTGTACATTGCTGCTTGTTACAGTGTACATTGCAGTGTACATTGCTGCTTGTTACAGTGTACATTGCAGTGTACATTGCTGCTTGTTACAGTGTACATTGCTGCTTGTTACAGTGTACATTGCTGCTTGTTACGGTGTACGTTGCAGCATACATTGCCTCGTGTTAGTGTACATTACATCTTTATTACAGTGTACATTGCTGCTTGTTACAGTGTACATTGCTGCTTGGTGTACATTACAGCTTTATTACAGTGTACATTGCTGCTTGTTGGTGTACATTACAGCTTTATTACAGTGTACATTGCTCCTTTTTACAGTGTACGTTGCAGCATACATTGCCTCGTGTTAGTGTACATTACATCTTTATTACAGTGTACATTGCTGCTTGTTACAGTGTACATTGCTGCTTGTTGGTGTACATTACAGCTTTATTACAGTGTACATTGCTGCTTGTTGGTGTACATTACAGCTTTATTACAGTGTACATTGCTCCTTTTTACAGTGTACGTTGCAGCATACATTGCCTCCTGTTAGTGTACATTACATCTTTATTACAGTGTACAATGCTGCTTGTTGATGTACATTACAGCTTTATTACAGTGTACAATGCTGCTTGTTGGTGTACATTACAGCTTTATTACAGTGTACATTGCTGCTTGTTGGTGTACATTACAGCTTTATTACAGTGTACATTGCTGCTTGTTGATGTACATTACAGCTTTATTACAGTGTACATTGCTGTTTGTTACAGCGCAGATTACAGCTTTACTTTTTTTTTTTTTTTTTTTTCAGGGTGTAATCATATACCTGATGCCACTTGGATTGTTTAGTCATAAACCTGTAAATGAAAGAGCTGTTTCTGCAGTTCTAGCTCCTCACTAGACATTGATTTCTGTGTGGCACAGTCGTCCTGCTCCTTATACTGCTGTGAATGCTATCCGCTTCTCCATTCACGCTGAAACTGCCGTTTATCTTGTGGGTGATAAAGTACAAAATCAATGGGGCAGTATGGTTATCTTCTTTCCAATTATAGGACACTTACACCGTGAGCGCGCAAAGAAAATGGGAATAAATATTCTATGTGAGCCTGGAGTGTAAACAGTTTTTTCTATGCAAATTGCTGTCTGTATCTGGTCTATATGCTCTGTTACACTGCAGGAGAAAGTCCATCTCTGGGATAATCTGCGACAACAAGAGTAATCTGTCCTGCAGCGCAAACTGGCCGTGAACATGGAATTCTGGGCGATCTGAAGGGGGCTTGGCATAAATAGCATCCTCCACATTCTGGGCCATTTACAGTGGGCATCCTCTCTCGTAAAGAAATCAATGAAACGGTAATCGTCCAATAAAATTTAAATGCCGGATATGTCCCAATTATCCCAGTTACAAGTGGTGGGATCCAGGAGTGATAGTCATCAGGGCCCTGCTTACGCCGTGCAATACACAAAACACCCCTTTAAAGTGTAGTTTTCTAGAGATTTTTTTTGCTATTAATGTGCTGATGTCTGAGAGATGCCAGTGGCTTAAATCTGCCGGCTCTGGTGTCACTTTTTGGAACATGGGTCATTAACCCGACAACAGGCGTTCAGATTGGGACACTTTGGATGTGTAAGTGGGTGGTCGTTCTATAAAGTCATATTGTTGCCTGTTATGTAAATGGAAAGTCTTTTAGTCTGTGGCAGTAAACAAGTAACACAAAGCACAATGGTCCGGTCCTGTTCTGGTGGGAGCTTGTAACTGCCCATAATTAAATTTTATCCACATTCTGCGAGGACCGGTCTGAAGAGGCTCTGGAGTTTATGAAGTGGTCTCTCGGCACTGAGAAACACACACACGTCAGGAGGTGGTGAGGGAGACAATGGGCTTACGGTGCAGTTGTGTGTTTTGCAAACCAAGGCCGAATTATAAGATCATCTCTTTAGGCCAGGAGGCCAGGAGAGGGCGCCACACAGGACCAGCGGTGTATGTATTTATATCACTTGTTATAGTTCCCCCAACAGGACATGTGGGTGAAGGATTAAATGATTCCTCAACACATCTTTAGGGTGGAGTCTGCTCTAATTTGAGAAACACTGATCTGTTAAAT
Source organism: Taudactylus pleione (assembly GCA_031769625.1). Taxonomy (NCBI): domain Eukaryota; kingdom Metazoa; phylum Chordata; class Amphibia; order Anura; family Myobatrachidae; genus Taudactylus; species Taudactylus pleione. Next base: position 739,530 of record JAUIMM010001083.1, read on the forward strand.
TGATGCTACATATTCCTGATTCCCTGTGACATGATTTCTTTATAGGAATACTTTGGCATTCGTTATGCTTTTTTTAAACTTTAATCATTGTATTGCTGCTTCCTGTATCTGCCTTTAGTAATATAAATTTTGTTGGTGGTCAGGGGCGGAATAACATTGGGGCTGTCCCGCACACGTGTGGCGCAATATGTCCTGGGAGTATTTAAACATTACAGCCTGTAATATTTACAGTTTCATTGTCAGGGTTCCCCACAGACCTTACACCGACCCTGATTTCGGTCTGCAGGGGGTATTACTGGCTGGACTCTTATGTACCCCATGACCTGCGGGCATCTCCTCTCTGGAAGTTTCCTCTCCCCTATACTGTTACTGGGATTTTCTGGACACCGTTGAGATGGGGGAGAATGTACTAAGCTCTGGAAAGTGATAAATTAGAGAGCGATAAACTACCAGCCACTCAGCTCCTAACTGTCATGTTACAGTTAGGAGCTGATTGGTTGATACTTATCTCTCTCCAATTGATCACTTTCCAGAGCTTAGTACATCTGCCCCATAGACAGTCGGCTCCAGCAGCCTCTCGTCACCTTTTTCCTCTCCACAAAGTGCTGCTTTTAGGTTTGTTTAGTAAAGATGCAGTTTTGTTACAGATTTAGGGGCCCATTTATCATTGTACTTGTGAGGTATAATCCCCGAAAACACCCGAAAAACCAAAAGTATTTAGTATCCCTCGGATGTATGAAGGAGGGACCACAGCACGTATCCGATATCTGCTGTGATCCCTCCATTCACGCAGGCAGCCGCGTCCCCTATAGGTTTCTATGGGGGGCTACGATGCTGCCAAATTTACCAACATCTGGAATGCGATGCATCTGAAGATGGCGTTAGCCGCTGTAGCCTATGGGCCACATGGCGCATAATTAGCCGACGGAGGGTTCCTCCGGACACCTCCCCGGCAATGGCGGCCGTGCAAGTGCAGTCAGCGTGACTGCTCACGCGTAGTAGCCCCGCCACTGGCGGCAGGTCTCCGGGGACATGGCAGGAATGAGCCTGTGTCCCCTGCATGTTCCGGATGAAACATCCAGGCGCTATGATCGCATATTGCACTGCGATCATGGGCGATACTGTCACGCCCAGATCGCATTGCAGTAGCGATCGTTTATAAATGGGGGCCTTAGAAATAAAATGTTTGTTATAACTGGTCTCTGGCCTGTGAGTGCTGCTCTGCAGTATATTGGGATTTATTAGCAAGTGTGCTGTCTCTAATGGTTTGTTCAGCACCTCTCCTTCAGGGTGACCTTGTAATCGCCAAGCAGGAATCAGGGGTGAATACGCCAGAACCACCTCCGTCCCCGTGGGAATTGCAGGCAGATAATATGACAATAGTCTTGTGCCTGTTACAAGTTGCGGAGCTCCGCACTGCGTCCTCTGTCTCTGTCACTATTATTTCCTGCTGCTCCGTACGGACTCCGACTGTGCAGGGAATTTGCCAGTACTGAGGAATGAGCCCAGCTGTCAGCGTTTACCCGTTTTACAGGGGAATATGTGACACAGCGCTGCGACGCCTGAATTTATAATGCTTTTGCTGAGCTGCAGTATAAATCTAATGCACACCTACGTTACACAATTACAATTATCAACCTATAGGTATTGTAGCACTGCAGAAAATTTGGTGTCATTGTTTTCTTATAATACAAGTAATGAGAGTGAACTAGGTTTTATTTGCACACTTCAGTTCAGCTTTTCTTTGCCAATCATTGTATTGTATGTTTCCAGCTATTTTTTAGAATGCTGATTTATAGTCTCTGAAATACTTTTCTTCCTGTAAAGAACTCACCGGAATAATACAGATCAATGATAATGGAAATTATATACAGAACTGGGATAGAAGACATGGTCACAGTAACTGTTCATCCTGAATGTGTTTATTAATACTAGGCTTAATATTACAGAACTTGGAGGTGAATCTGTCTATTATGATTAGGCCCCCCTACTTGTCTCTGGAGATCCTTATACTCAGTGCTGGGTACACGGGTAGTTACACTGGCATTTGCCCCAGTACATTTAGGTTTAGTAGCAAGTCTTAAGCTGGCCATACACCAGCGCGATTTCGGGCCGATTGCCCGATTTTCGACACGTCGTACGATGAAGCGTGACAAAATCGTGTAGCATTTAGGTAGGATACGATCCGATGCGCACTCCCGACGCTTTTAAAACGTATCGCATGATCAGATGTGCAGCCCATATTATCTATGGTAATTGTATGCAGATCGTGTGTGTTTAAAAAGCACCAAATCGTGCCGTCGGGACTGCCAGGGAGTTCAAGTGAAAACGTACGATGAATCGCATCATACTAGTGTGTGGCCAGCATTAGATCCAATTACAGAGAACTGCAACAAAATGTGTAGGTGGAAGGTATTGCCTAGAATAACAGTTTTATACCCACTAATCCGTTGTAGGGTTTGTCACCTGAACTTATTTTCTTGAATTATTGCAATTTCCCCCGGTTACCATAGATTAGGAAATAAACTGTGGACCTTTGTATACCATTGTATACATGCAGATGTGTCCACGTACATCTATCCTTTGTGCGCTACAAGTTGCGTTACACATTATGCTTGCGCACTCTGCGAATCGCTAGCGCTGAGCGTCTTTTCAAGCAGCTTTTCTCATTTAAAATTCATCTTATTCGCAAAATGATGCAAATAGGACACACGCAGTTCTGCTGATTATAATGATATGTGGCATGCATATATTCTGTGTGTGACTGCGGGCGTATCTGCATGCAGAATGCTACGTTACAGTGTGACAGCAAAAACACCAAATGCCTTCAGCAAGCCAAATCGGGGGTAACATCAGAGCATCTTTTGGGGGGTGTCAGGCTGATTTCCCCAAATCTGACAGGACTTTCTGCTTGTTTAAGTTTCGCCGAGTCCTGTTTTCGCGTACTTTCAAATTGAATACTACGATACGCGGGCACGCGCGCGATACTTTTCCGCCTCCAAAACACGCGATGTAGGCGAAAAGTCCGGGAGGCGAAAAAGTATCGCGGGTCCGCTCAAATTGAATACGGCTCTATGCATGTACCCCTAGAAGTAAGCCAGAATGATCGAGAACCTCTGTTCTGATCGATATGAGGTCGGCTTGTCATGGCATAAACGCGTTATGAGTGGCGGTCTGGTTCTCTGCTCCGGAAATTTCAGGTCTAGCCACTGTGCGGATATAAAATTATGAAGATAATAAGTGCCGTGGGCGTATAATAATCTGTTAAAAAGCTGTGGGTTTGCCAGAAATCGGCCCCCACCCCCCTGAGCCTTACCGTTGGCATGAACACAATACAGAGTGCAGCACGCTGGGGAGTGTGACGTACAGGCAATCAGCGTCGTGTAGGAGGCATAAAGCATCATTTTCTTTTTTCATTTAATTGGCCTTTAAAGTAAGAGCTTTTGTCATAATTGCAAAACCTGATCAGTTCATATGAAGATATTTTATTCTCCTTTTTAAAGGGGAACATTTCTTTTTCTGCAGTTGGTATATAGCAGCCGTGTGATGCCACCCCTCTGTAGATACAGGTATAAATCAGACTGATTGACACTGGCTGTATCCATTATTCATTACAGAGTTCTGCGCTTTCTGAATATGAATTTGTGGAGTCCTGAACTGAAGTTGATTTGCCTCATTCTGTTTTTCGGATCCTACCTCAGGAGTCCGCACGCCACTTGTGGCCTACTTGGTTTTCTGACGGATGTTTGCGTGTAATTCCATTGACATGTGCAAGTACTATAGTAGAATGGTATGGAGCAATGTAACATACAGAGCAGACACATTACAGCAAGGACACACTAAATGGTTCTTGTATAGTGACCTCTAACCACCTAATGTGTGGAACGGGAAGCAATCGGGAAGCCGACTGCCTAAATACCGGCAGCCGGCTTCCCGACTGTCTTATCCCGGCATGGGTGAAATGTCGGGCGTCTAGATGTAGACGGGGGGGGGGGGGGGGGGACCGGCGCCCGGCATCACGATCGTAGTGATGCTGGGCGCCGCGAGCGGACAGCCGCGGGGGGGAGGGTTAGGTTTAGGGCTCCCGGGGGGGAATTAGGGTTAGGCACCCCCCCCGGGAGGGTTAGGGTTAGGCTAGGGGGAGGGAGGGTTAGGGTTAGGCACCCCTGGGGGGGACTTAGGGTTAGGCACCCCCCCGGGGGACTTAGGTTTAGGCAGCGAGGAAGGGTGTGGTTAGGGTTAGGCACTTGGGGGGGAAGTTAGGGTTAGGCACCCCTAAGGAGGGTTAGGGGGGTTAGGTTAGTACATACTTGCCTATCCACGATCAGGATTTCCAGCGCTGTCGGGCTTCCGCTGCTTCTAACTCTGCTCCTGTCGGGCTGCCACTGAAGGGAATCGAACCGCCGGCCGCATTCCTGTGGAACCGCCATGTATAGATGGGTCATTATTATCATCATTAATATTCTTATTATGTGGTGCAGTTCTTACCTGTGGTCAGTTGTTACTGCTGCGGGTGATCATCATTGCAGCAATACAGGATGTGTTTGCGCCACAATGTATCAATACATCAGTCGCCGCAGAGGTTTCGCAGTAACGCGCCTCTCTGCCCAACTGAGTTCTTCTATATACCATTTGTGTAGACAGATGCGATAGGTAGTTTTCAGTGTGCCAGCCTATAAGGCAGCAAGTGAGCAATGTTGTTTTTGATCGGTGCGACCACAACAATCTCCCTTCCTGCAAACGTGACTCTCTGGGCTCCTTACACAGCGGTCATGAAACTTGTTACAGGATTGATTTTCATGTGTGAAATAGACTCCAGTCTTGTTCCCAATAATCGTTATCCCTTGTTCAGCTCCGAATCAGTTGGGATAAGAATGAAAGGCCCCTATACATCAGCAATTGATTGCAGCAATCGTGCAATTTGCAATCGATTGAAAAAGGGAAAGATTTTTATACACAATCGATTGCAGAATTGCCACAATCGATTGTGTATAAAAATCTTTCCCTTTTTCAATCGATTGCAAATCGCACGATTGCTGCAATCCATTACTGATGTATGGGGGATCTTAATGCTAGGACAGGCTCAGGTACATATCACGTGCAGGGAAAGTTTCAGCAACTTCTGTTAAAGGTTCTTATATTAGGTGTAGGGAGAAGGGAGTTCCTTTTGAAAGTTTTTGGATTTTCAGTGAAAGTTTTTCTTTGATGCGACGCAGGGCAGACTTCTGTATGTTCTCCCCCTTATTCTGCAAACATCATCATTTTGGTTCTATTGTCGTACATTATAAAGCTAAACAAGCCTCATTACTAATTATCTCATCTTGGTTCGTTAGTTGAAACTATATATGCTAATATGCCAACTGTATAACAGGAACTTCTTTTGAGATTTTCCTCCTAGAACACCCACGTGCAGCCTGTTATGTTGGCGCAGCTCTTAGATGCCAGGTTTTATCTGTTGTACTATTTGATATCGCACAAAAACAAAGTATTTTATTTATTTTTACAATGTCCCGTCTTATAAGTGAGTGCACAGTATAATAATAATTGTGGGGTGTACGATGATAATTATCCATCCCTCTGTATGCAGTCGGGAAGCCGGCGGACGTAAGCCGGACGGCCGGCTTCCCGACCGCTTTATCTCGGCGAGGGTTAAATGACAGGCGTCTAAATCTAGACGCCTGTCATTTTACCGATGCCGGGAGACTGGTGCCCGGCATCCCGATCGAAGTGATGCCGAGAGCGGGTTAGGTTTAGGATTCCCGGGGGGGACTTAAGGTTAGGCACCCCCCCCCCCCGGGAGGTTAGGGTTAGGCTAGGGGGAGGGAGGGTTAGGCACCCCAAGGGGGTGGGACTTGGGTTTAGGCACCCCTGGGGGGGGGGGGAGACTTGGGGTAAGGCGGCAGGGAAGGGGGTGGATTAGGTTTAGGCACCCCTAAGGAGATTCAGTATATACTTACCTGGGGACGATGAGGATTTTCACCCACGTCCGGTGGTAATTCGTACTGATTCCATCGTGTGCAGTGTAAAAATTATGTTGTGTTCCTTTAATGCATGAAATAGCTGTAGGAAGGGACGTTTCTCCCACAGACAGACAGCGGAGCTGCAAGACGAATTATCCCGCTGTTATTTACAGTAATTGAATACTTAATTCTGTTAAGTTTGGAGAAATGAGATTTAGCTGGGTACAACAAATGAATTGTAATGTGATGTTCTCCATTTAGATCTGCAATATTCCAGCATTCAGCCAGAATAAATCTCATTGGAAGTGGATATAAGTAGCCTTTTATCGCTGCCATGACTCACCGAGTGACCTGTGGAACTGTAAAACATATTATTTTTGCTGCCTACAAACTTGATTAGAAGGCCTGCTGTACATTTAGTGCAAAAATGGTATTTATAAAAGGTAATGAGTCACAGATCTACAGTATATGTAGAGGTTTTACCCATTTACCAGCATTGCACTAAGCCGCAGTAACCAATCACACGCTTGGCTTTTATTGTCTTGCATGCACCATACTGATAAAAGGGGATTGCTGATTGGTTGCTGCATGACAGGGTTTCAGGGCAGTGTTTGTAAATGAGGCCTACAGAGTTTCGCTCACTTCCACGTAGTATAATTATTCCTGTCATCTTTGTGTATGTGTGTGTGTGACAGGGAGAGAAGAGCTGACAGGTGCGCAGGAGCAATCCTGTATACAGAAGTATGGGTCTCTTCATGGGTCTCTTCATGGGTCTCAGTATGTAGATGCTATCTGTCTCTTGTCACTTTGCAGGCCGTTAATGGCTGAATCTGATTTCTTCCCTGTCACAGCCAGGTTTGTTATTCACAAGTACTTCAGGTTCATCTGGGGTCTGGCTGCATTCGTCAGTCCGGGTTTGTTCAGCATTCATATTCATATTGTCAGTATTCCCACACACAAGACGTCATCTCGCTGCAGTGTCCTCCAGTCTTCCAGCTCCATCACCCCGCACAGACACCCAGCACATGCCATTAGCTGTAATGAGGTTTTAATCTTAATGTGCAACGAATAAAAGGAAGATGACAGCACATTTAGCACCTAGCTGCAACGCTGCTCGCTGCAACCCCCCTGTCTAAGAGCAGATGTTCTCCTCTAGATTATTCTTCACAATCACACGGAACAAATGTCTCAGAAGTAAGAAACCCATCTTCCTGCAGCGTCTGTGATTAGTTTTATCCCGTGGTCACAGTCCGATCCACGGCAGATCTTCCTCACAAGTTCCCAGGAACAGAAGTGGTCTCCAGCCTCTCTCCTTCCCATGGGTAATCTCGCTGAAGGACACTGCAGTCAGGCTCTGGCTGATAACAGAGAGAACTAACTTGCATAGAAATTCTAAGTGCCTGGTCAAACATATATTTCCTATTAGTAGTTCTTTTAAGATGAGGTTTACTGGTCAGGAATTATGACCGTCCTCTGCAGAAACTCAGCAGAAAGCCATATTTTCTATTAAACTGTCTTTTTTTTTTTTTTTTTTTTTTTTTTTTTTTTAGTACAAGAAAAATCAATAGCAGTAATTTATACAAGGATTACTGCACGTCAATATTTCAAGTATCTTTTTGCAATCTATTTGCCGTCAGCTGTTTCTATCGACTTGTTTTATGTCTCTCTTCAGACCAGCTGATAATAAATAATAATCCTGTGTCCTCCGATGACAAATGCATAGCCATCTATCTCCTGACATTCAGAAACAAAACTTGACCCCTCGGTGTTCCCTCTTTAGTACATAGCATTGTTGTCGGAAACTGCGCTCCAAGAAGTGTGCCATTCTATATATGGCCACCCTTCCCAGCATAAATGGTAGCAGTGTATATGGAAAATACTCTCCGTAATGGCCTTTTACTATTATTATTTTATAGGGCACAATACATACCCAGTACAGTGCAGATCTAAAGCATCGTACTGGTAAAAAGTAGGTAAAATGGACAACATTCAGGAGGCTTAGCTTGCATTACAGTCAGGAAAAGGAGGCCTAGTACGTAAGATTTAATACACAATGATCAGGACAAGCAAAGGTGTATAATACAAAAAAGCTGAGACTGAGATGGTAGCAGGCAAGGAGACTGGAGAAGAAAGGGCCCTGCCCATGTGAGCTTTCAATCTAATCAATTTTGTGGAGCTTGCTCTCAGTTTACGGTCGTAGATGTCCGCCGTCCTCAACGCTTCGCACAGAAGTACCAGTCACTGGAATTTGCGATCTGCCATTATATAGGGTAGCTCAGTGATTAGCATTGCTGTCTCGCAGCACTGGGGTCATCGGGTCAATACCAACCAGCGCCCTATGTCTGGAGAGTTTGTATGTTCTCACTATTTTGGGTTGCGTTTCCTCTCGCATCCCAAACACATACCAGTAGGTTAATTAGCTTCTGTGTGTTTATGTGTATTAGGGATTTTAGACCGTAAGCTCCAGTGGGGCAGGGACGGCTGTTAATGACATATATTCTTTGTACATTGCGGCTTATTATGTAAGCTGTAAATAGATAAAATATGGAAGCTGAGGATTACAGCAGAATATGTTGTCTGTGAGATCTATGTATGATGTGTAATGTACCCAGAGTTATGTGTACACAAGTGCTGATGGGCTACGTTTGGTTATATGTCATTATAACTGTATAATGTCTGTTGGACTTTCCATGAATTGTCTGGATGCCTCTTGTTGTTTCCGCTGTGTGATAATGTGGTATGTGAACCTGTAATGTGGATCGGAGGTAGGAGAACCTAATTGGCTTGCTAATAGGATTATCTCCTCTCAGCCGGCTGGTTCTGTACTCGCTGTACATCTTACCTCTGTTGTTTTGCAGTACGGAATTTATTAATGTCCTGGGTAACCCACTGAAGGCCGGGTAACCTTGCGCCGGACCCCTCCAGCTCCCGTAGACTAATGCGACACTGGGATTCATCTCCTTTAAAAAAAATTTACCAGCACAGAATTAAACTCCTCACTAGTTTTATATAGTACAGCCGTCCATAAGTCCTATTTTTGGTAAATTCTGACCTTCCCTGTAAGGTTATCACATATATAATGTTTTGGCTAAAGCACCTGACAACTTCATTCCACTGTTCCCAATATGTGGAACAATTCATATTGTATTCATTTTAAGATGTGTGTTCACTGCCGGAATTACACGTAGAAAGTACCCGTGTTCCCAGCTTGTCGTTTTTATAATCCCATGTGTTGCGTTCTTCCATTGCCCGCAGTATTAGTTTCGATGTATTTATTTTTCCTTTCCTTGTGACATTAAAGTAGACCTCCGCTTTCAGAGATGTTTTTATTTCTTGCCTTTCTTATGACTATAAATATGTTGTAATATAATTGTATCTCTTGCACAGAAATGAGGTGTCGTAGCCAAGGGCAGATAAAATAAAGCGTACCGAGGCTACAGAATCCTTTGGGGTTGGAGTTCTTCTTCTTATCATTCGTTTTCAGTCTGAAGCAAATTCATTCCGTCTTGGAAAGTTCATTACTGCTGTGTCATAAAGACTAAAGGCTTCAATTAGACGTGAAAAGCTATAATCGGTGGAAAAGTTTTGCCTATTGCCGCTTTTCGCCTGTTTGCGTCTTATTTCCAAATTCAATTCCAGGACGTTTTTTGCCTAAGCGGAAAGTCAATGCACTGAAACAGGCGGAAAAATGTCTCCAATGAATGGCAGGCGGAAAAATATGCAAAATCGCTATTTTGGGGTGCAAATGTGGGGAATTGATTCAGAACCCATTGGACACCCCAACAAAGGATAAATCAACCCCCACCCCCCCCAAAAAAAACAAAAAACCTCAGAACACCCCAGAAAAAATTTAATTTTTGGGGAAAAAATTGAAAAAGTGGGGGGACAATGATAAAAACTAGTGAAATAAGTTTCTTGGGGGGCTGTGTGGATGGGGCAGGTGTTTTTAGGATTGCAGGTGGATTTTTCACATTTTTAAAAGTACACTTTAGAGACACAAAAATATGCCAGCACCCATTTTCAAACACACCAAATTTGACGGGACTATTTATTTTCCACAAAAATACTGTTTTCTATAATTTTTCACCCCTTTTACAAATATGTTTCTATAAAACTTATAACTCAAGGGCTAATAGTACACATCTGTAATGATTTCAAGTGCTAGTGCGTCTTATTTTGGTACAGACTGATTCCCGCAATCTATTCAGTACTTTCCGCCTGTTATGCATTTGCCTATTTGCGTTTTCGCCTGTTCTGCAACTGAATATGGCGAATCTCGATTTCTCATCCCAAACAGGCGAATGCGGCGGAAAGTATAATTGGTGGAAAGTCACAGACTTTTCGCGGCTAATTGAATATGGGCCTTAAACCGGATGTAAACCATGGAGCTTTACATAATGTAATACCATTGCTGACCTGGTGTTACTGCCTGTGCCATTAGAGGAGACAGGGCTTAAGGCGCCAGCGGCACTAGCTGAACATGTGTCTAAGGGCCTGATTCAGACCGCCGTGCTGATATTTACGCAGGTGAGTGATGTTTTGCTACTGCGCAGGGGCAAAAAGTCCCAGGAATCCCTTACTGCTTGAGAAGGGGTTTGCGATCTCTGGGCGTATCAAGGTAGAAACTGGGAGGTGACCTAAAGTGATCGTAAAAAGGGGCCGTTTCCTGGGCTGTTGTTGGAGTGTCTGGGAACGCTGCTGCGCTCCCAGGCGCAAGTCCAGTCACATATATAGTTAGATTAGAGGAGAGTAGCTAAAGTAGACCCTAGGCTACCGCAAAGATCGATGGTGCGAGACTACACCGCCTAAAAGTGGGCGCCTCACCGCTCGTACACTCCATCGCACCATTCTGCACAAAGGGAAGGCTGAGATGAGCATTTGCATATTCCCGCAACCGCCATGGCAGAAGCGGCTGTAACCGAGACGACATTCCCAATCACCGCTGAATCAGGCCCTTTTGTTGCGAATGGGTTAATCCAGGTTGGATATTTGTAAGTCGTTTTCCTTGGATGATGCTGGGGTCTCCGGCCTCTTCCTTGCTGGAAATGAAAGTGCTGCAGGTTTGAAAATAATAAATTCATTCAGTTATGTTGTTTTACTGCAGAGATTCCATTTATCTGTGTGGTAAAGGGCGCACAGATCGGACATAAATCAGCCTTTATTAGTTTTATGGGACAATTGCAGCTTCATTCTTCCATCCACTTTCACACCCTGGTCTCAATTGTCTCAATAACGTAAATTGTCCAGGTCACACTCCGATAAAGGAGGCGCCAGGCAGTGATTGCAAGCCGCCCGGGGACATTAGAGGCCGTTACAGGAATGATGTGCTATGATTACACCCAGGCAGAATATGCCCAGCAACTGGCACTGGAACTTATTAGTATTACTATAAAGCAAAACCAGAAGGGCTGTAGGCAGGAAACAGACGGATACATAAGGTTTGTCATCTTTGCTTATTTGGATCAAACTTTGCAGATGTTGCTGTTGATAACGAACTTCTTTCCCATCCACAGCCGGCCCGTCATCCTTACACCCAACACCCATGCTGGGTCTACAATATCCGCCTGAATCAGACGTCCCATCTCTGTCCGCATGTCTTAAACAAGCACGGAAGTTGGGCTGCACTCCTGCAGGAGGCATCTGTTTCGTGCATCTTAGGTTATATTTTTGCCTTGCTGAGTGCTGGCATCTTATGTCTGTTTCCCTACAATCTCCCAGGAACATCTAGTTCAAGGACAGAGCAAACCGCTCTCATTGATCATTTAAATACCAACATTTCTAAAGTATTCTGTGATTCTGGCCGGACGATCAGGATGATGGAGCTAAATGCTCACAGATCGCACCTGTGTTAGAGATGGTCGATCATCAAATGATCTGGGTATTTCAGAGGTCAGTTTCTGCTGTTATGTTATGGGCAGTATTCTGATAAAACAACTTGGATTGTTCAGATCAGGTCACACATACAGCTGTTCCAGGCTCTAGATGACTTAACCTGTCCATGTACTGTACAGGTGCCTGTATAAGTGTTCTAATAAGAATTTGTCTTGCATTGGATTTAGGACCTCATTCAGAGTCTCTCGCTAGATGTGATCGCTCGCATCCAGTGTATGCAAATTTTTCAAAGTGACGCCATGGGAAGCGATCGCTCGCCAAGGCATAAGCACTCCCACTTTGGCTGTGCGAGCGATCGCTCTGTGTATGCTGACACCCATTAGCCTATGTAGAGATGCCCACTAGCGCACATCATCTCCAGGAAGTGTATTAAAACATTGGTACATCGAGCACCATCGGTAGCGATCGCAGCGCTTGTGGTTGCCTTACCCTGCCGCAAGCACTGCGAGGACTTCAGTGTAAAAAAACAGGCATGTGACATGTACTATGACGCTGCCTGTTAATTATGCATGCCTTAAAAACTGCATTGAAACACTCAGGCACGCCTGCGTTCGCACCTCCACTCCCCCCGTTATTAGTGTCCTGCCCCTGTTACCACCCACAAACAGCCTCTCCTGTCACTCATTTCACTGGGCTGTCTTTGCTGAGCGAGCGAGCAGGCTGCGATCGCACAGAGTAGTTCACGCGCCGAACGAAGCGTGCGCGTTCGCAAACCATCGGGCTGCTTGCGAGCGACTCTGAATGAGGTCCTTAGTCCCTGTAGATCTCCTGATAAAGGACCATTAGTTCCCCAGCAATGTGCCAGCGAAGCGGGTGTAGTGTGGGCATCTCAAAGCTTTATCATACCCCATCTGCGGCTGAACCCCTGGATTACACGTCGCAGTGTCTCGGCTCCAGGGTGTGATGTTTGTTATAAGACAGTAATAATTATATAATTCGTTGTCATTTTATATTTTATTCCATTTCGCAAACAGAATGTGCATTGGAATGATCATAGATAAAACAGATGGACGTTTATTAACTAAACAAAAGCCGCTGTGTCTCTACTCATTTCTCCCCCTATTCTATGGCTTTATCCGTTATGTATAAATGTTAGGGGGGGCTGGGGATTGTTTATCTGATCCCCCAGCGGCCGATCTCCGTCTTCACTGTAGAAGAAAATTCTGCCTCAATCGATCTGTTTACCAGAAAAGTCAAAATAATATTGCTGTCTGGTACGCAGAATGAAAACCCCTTTTCTTGCTTTCAAAACATCAATAGCTGAAGATGGCTGGTTATAAAGCTGTCTACGGACTTCATAATTTAGCTGCGATGAGTGATGACGGCTGTCTGATACTCGTATCATGGCGGCCTATCGATTTCAGCGACTTTTGTCTTAACATTGTGTGATTAATTTAAATATTTATTACCAGTTATTTTATATAGTGCACACAGTGAATATTTAGCCATTCACATCAGTCCCTGCCCCAGTGGAGCTTACAATTTTATATACCCTGCCATATGCGCACATATGTACACATTAGCGGTTATTGTTGTTGGGAACCTCTTAACCTACCAGTATATTTTGTGTGGGAGAAACCCGCAGGAAACCAGTGCAAGGCCGGAAAAAATAGACAAACTCCACACAGTTGGGGTAATTGTGGGAATCGAACCCAAGACCTCAGCGCTGTGTATCAGTAATACTAACCGTTCTACCATCCGTGCTGCATTAATGTATTTCAATTCATAAACACATTGCTGATGGGGATGTGAATGAGCCCCGTATTCAGTCCATGTGCACTGTAAAACCGCAAAACTGACCAGTAACCTCAGCGAACTGCGCAGATTCACGTGGGATATTTGGGTTTGCCGAATTCCGCGTTTCTACGGATTTAGTTTATATAAAGCTGGACCGCATCACATTCTGCTCCGTGATCAAGGGGTCTATGTACTAGATAAAGTACCAACTAATCAGCTCCTAACTGTCATTTTTCAAACACAGAGCCTGATTCAGTCCCGCTCGCAAGTGGGTCGATGTTGCCCAAGTGCACATGCGCACGACGGAGGCGGCTCCGTCGTGCGCATGTGCGAGACCCAAATAACGTGAGACCCAAATAACGTGTGCCGGGGGTGTGGTTGCCCAGACGGAGGCGTTCCCCTGGGAACGCCTACCGTCTGGGGCCGGCCCCACTGACATCACTAGTGATGTCAGTGGGAGTGCTTTTGGCTCTGATAGAGCCAAAAGCACTCCAGGGCTTGCGGCAGCGAGACCCTACCGCAAGGGTCTCGTCGCAAGCCTGATGGTCTTGACCATCGCGACCATCATTTTGGCTGCTCGCTATAGCTGTGGGTGGTCACCCACAGCTATGCGATCGCCCAGGAGGCCGCTCCAAAAAGGAGGAGGGACGGCCCTGATTCAGAGCGAGCGCTCTGTCAGAGCATCCGGCTCTGAATCAGGGCCGCAGTCTGTAAAGTGACAATAGGTGGTTGGTAATTTTATCTTCGTCCACTTTATGTCTCTACAAGGCTTAGTACAAAGACCCCATAGATTGAATTGTACTAGAGGCAATTTGTGTAGAAAATGTTACATTTACGTTTGTAATACCTGTATCTACCAGTTCTACCTGCAATAACGGTGCATTATGGGGGAATATTTAGTGTTGTGTTTTGTTATTTATGTTTCACTATACAGACCCTAAATAATTGTGTTCTGTGTATAAGACACATGCCGTTAAAAATGGCTGCAGTGTTATAAAGGCGGTAAAAGACTGCGCAGCCCCCTCGTCCCACTCATAGCATCGCTGTTTTATGCCACTGAGTGATAACATGAGAAATGCGTTGCCCGTCTGTGTATTATTACCCTGGGTGGTAGGAGGGCCTCTGGGACGTGTAGGTGGGATAAAGTCTGGGGTCCGGGCTGCTTCAGTTATCTCTTATCAGCTGCTGTTCGGAATCTGAGGGATATATTTGGCTTGTTAAGTGCTGGCATCTTATATCTGTCACACCACAGTCTCCCCGAGCCCAGGCTACGAGGATACGAGGACGCTCAGGGGGAATCCTATTAGAAAACCAATGTATTGTTAATATGATTTTCTGCACGCCTTTATTTTTGGAAGATTGAGAGGACATTTGGTTGGATATTGATCTGTGGGAAGTTGAGATAAACGTGGATGTGACGATGGAACACAGAGAACTTCTGGACAGCGCAGAGCAGAACAGGTGACGCCTGCTGATATTTCCTATAGGAATTCTTACCTGTCTGTGTATATTAACTTGTTTTTAATATCATTTCTGTATTAATTCAGTTTAGTATCTAAGAATGGCAATTATATCTAATGTCTCGCTACTAGCAGTCAGTGTCACACTGCAGGAGAGTCCGATTTCCTAATTAGCCCCCTATTAAACCCTTGTACTTTCCGAGTCTACAGCGAGGCTGATGAATATGGCAAAATGGAAATCATTTGAAATAAAAAAATAAAATTATATATATATATATATATATATATATCACTAATCCACAGCACTCACCATTCCTAGATTTGGGGTGCAACATGGTATGTGACCTCATTGTTTAAATAGAAATCACAGGGGCTCTGCACTCACCATAATAACTAATAATAATAATCATAATAAACAGTGGGGGTTTAGTTCATGAATTGATCAATGCATTTAAGCTTGCAGCCCATCGTCACGGGACCCCACTTTACTGCAAGTGCCTACTCTATTGCTCAGAATTATAACATTGACATAGCCATCACATTAGTGTTACACTCAGGGTATGCTATCAAGGTTTAAAGCTCACAGCAACTTTGCTTTTAAACGTGAGACAGTTACCAAGCACACCTGTTGCAAAGCACCTAGGAAAACAGCTGACACAAGGTAGATAACTAGTTAAAAGGGGTGCATGAGAAAATGTGATCACAAAACTGATTAATTATAAAAATGTAATCAAAATAAACAAAAAGCACTAATCCACGGCACTCACCATTCCTAGTTTTGGGGTGCAACATATGTGACCACATTGTTTAAATAGAAATCACAGGGGCTCTGCACTCACCATAATAGCCCATCGTCACGGGACCCACTTTACTGCAAGTCCCTACTCTATTGCTCAGAAATACATATATATATATACATATATATGGAAGTTGATTCCTAGGTTCCATTCACGAGTGATAAAACTCGTTGCGTGTGATGATAATGCTCCAGCCAATCCGCTCTCAACTGTCATCTGTTTGAAAAATTACACTAGGAATCTGATTGGCTGGAGCGCTCGTTACTAAATGAGGCCCTTATATAGATATAATATTGCTGGGCAGAATCTGGATGGGTACGGGGTGCCAGCGCTCGGGATCCTGGTGGTCAGAATCTGAACGCCAGCATCCCGACAGGTTTAGACTACTGTCACTTGCCGGTCAGTATTCTAACCCTCTCCCTACCCTAACCCACCCTCATCCAGCGCCTGACCCTAACCTACCCCACTAGTGCCTAAACCTAACCTCCCCCTCCCTGCACCCCTAACCCTCCCCGCTTAGTGCCTAACCTCTAGCACTAACCCTCCCCCAATCCCTGCTACTTTCTGTCGTGATGCCAGCGCCGGGATTCTGACAGGTGTCGGGATTCGAGTGCTGACATTCTAAGCGCCGACATTCAGACTGTCGGGAATGTAACCATATCCCCCACAGAATCACAGACTGTTTCTAGATAACAAAACTGTTCATTCATCGCACTTGTTGACAGAGATCATGCGTGTAGTTAGACGAGTACCCTGTCTGATAAATGGATAATCCTGTGTGACCGATTTATTCCATACTGTAATGACAGAGGAGCCTATTCATCATTACTAAAAATTCGATGGAGGTAATTAGGTTAAGAACTTGCATGGAGTTCTACCTAATTACCGGAGGAATTCATCATTCCTCCTCTCCATAACTATTCCGAAAAGCTGTCATTTTTGCGATGAACGCTTTTAGGGAAATAGTTACTTTTCCCTGCCTGCTCTACCTTACCGCAGCTGCAATCAGTGCTGCGCATGTGCTGTTACGTCCGTAAAAGCAGCGCATGCGCAGCACTGCCTACAGCTGCGGTAATTGTGTGTGCCACCCCTCCGATCACCTCCCTGTCCCCCACTTACCTGGCAGCTGCAACCGTCTCTGGCTGCTGCGCTGACACGGTGTTCTCCCGGCAGAGCACAGTAAAGTTTAGAGAAATAGAAAGAAAAAAAGGGTGTTTTTTTTTTTTCCCCATTTTTTCTAAACTTTACTGTGCTCTGACGGGAGAACACAGTGTCAGAGCAGCCACCGATGCTGGAGGAGGGAGCGGCAGAGCGAACCGAGGAGGACCTGCCCAACTGACAGCAGGTAAGTGTAACCCGCCGTACGCCGTCTCAGAGTGGCGTAGGGCAACACCATCAAATTCCTAAAATACATAATTTTCGGAATTTGATGAATAGCCTAATTTCCATATCCCCATACTAATGTATGGGGAGTGTGGAAATTAACGCAGGTGGACTTAACCAGGAGATATCAGTGATATCGCCTGTGTTAAGTGTCATCATGAATACTAAAATAATGGTAATTAAGGAATATGTCCTTTTTGAAAAAAAAACATTATTTTAGCGTTGATGAATAGGTCCCCAAGTCACCTATAGGGTCACAGCGAGAGAGGGATTACGTTCTGTGACGGATGGTACCCTATTCTTTCCCCTATCCAAGTAACCCAGAAACAGGTTTCAGCCAAGAACTGGTCTTTAAATAAGAGGAGTCAGGACTGAGACAAAAGGGTAATAATACAGCTGCTTTTTATTCTGAGACCAATTTTTGTTTAGTCTGAGGGTGGCAGGATGGGGCATTATCTGTAACGTTTGACATTGTCCTTAAGGCGACCTTGTAGTGTTGTTAGGGCTGGAATGGTCCCTGTAAGCAGCATGTTATCGGCGACGTGTGAGAGAGTTCTGTACAGCTATTAATATGGACAGCCTGTTCTTGTGGCCGCTGTGACAGTGCTAACACATTCTCCGTCACGTCAGCGGCACAGATAGAACAGAGCCGCTAATAATTTGATGACATCAGGATCAAGGCTCGTAAATCCCCGACAAGGGAGAGAATCTCAGCGTTGCGCTTAATGAGATGTGCAACAGTTTGGAGGCCCTAAAATAAAAAGCGAAGACCCTAATATTTCAACGTAAACAGAGAAATGTGACCTATACGTAGGTGCAGTACATCCCTTCTATAAATGTTACGCAGTATGGGGACCACTCGTACGGGAAGAATACAATGTTCTGCCCCATTTCTGCCATTCTACAGGTTTACATTTTATGATGTGTTCACTTTAGTTGTGTTGAGTTCTTAATGATAATTAGAGGCCTATTCAAATAGACGCAGGATGTAAGGGCAGTAAAAATCGCTAATGTTTTACCTACCGTAATACATAGAAGTGCGTGCTGCCGAGCATTGTGCAAGGCTCCAATTGCAGCTCGCGGCTATTTGAATCTGGCCATTAATATGTAATATGTTGTCCGTCTTCCGATCATGCTGACGCGTTTGTACCACTGTCTTTGTGTTTGGCCCGGAAATCCTCTATCAGGGATCTAGCTCAGTACATTCTTGATGGGATCATGTAACTGCTGTGTCCGGTTCCAGCTCCGTGTAAAGTGTAATTATGCGGAGTCATCGGTCAGTGGCCGAGCGCCATGGTTATGTTGGGAAATTAATGTGATCTTCACTTAATAAGAAGACCTGCAATAGATTCCTTTGTGCAGTCAGAGAGCACTTTATCTCATTTCACTTAATTAAGGCTCAGATTGAGCTTCATTACACATGCATAGATGAAGCAAGCATGAGACTTGTGGAAAATAAGCTTTTAAATTGTGGTTCTGCTAATTTCCTCATGCAGGTTTGCATTCAGTATCTTATTCTACATCGATCTCCAGTCTTCATTCATTATCCAGCTTCTGGTGGTGGCACTATTAGGGTGCTGCAGGCTCACCTGAAAATGAAGAGCCAGAGAGAGGACATTACTGCTAACCTCACTGTAGACTTCTCAAGTGTCTGTACTAATGGTCAGCGCTCTGCTGCCAGCCTGCGCATTACAATGGCGCCCTGTACAGGCCACAATGAGTGTTTTCACACGTCAATAGTATGGGTATAGTATAGCGGTGGCACAAAAGCTCTAGAACAGTAAAAGTACTATACAGGATATCCTTAGTAACTGCAGGTTATATTGTTGTACACTGTACAGGATATCCTTACTAACTGCAGGTTATTTCGTACACTGTACAGGATATCCTTACTAATTGCAGGTTATTTCGTACACTGTACAGGATAACCTTACTAATTGCAGGTTATTATGGCGTACACTGTACAGGATATCCTTACTAACTGCAGGTTATTATGGCGTACACTGTACAGGATATCCTTCCCTTTTGCAGGTTATTATGGGGTACACTGTACAGGATATCCTTACTAATTGCAGGTTATTTCGTACACTGTACAGGATATCCTTACTAACTGCAGGTTATTATGGCGTACACTGTACAGGATATCCTTACTAACTGCAGGTTATTATGGCGTACACTGTACAGGATATCCTTCCCTTTTGCAGGTTATGTCGTATACTGTACAGGATATCCTTACTAACTGCAGGTTATTATTTCATACACTGTACAGGGGATCCCTCCTAACTCCTGGTTATGATGTCATACGCTGTACAGGAGATCCTTCCTTACTCCTGGTTATGATTTCATACGCTGTACAGGGGATCCTTCCTTACTCCTGGTTATGATGTCATACGCTGTACAGGGGATCATTCCTTACTCCTGGTTATGATGTCATACGCTGTACAGGGGATCATTCCTTACTCCTGGTTATGATGTCATACACTGTACAGGGGATCCTTCCTTACTCCTGGTTATGATGTCATACGCTGTACAGGGTATCCTTCCTACCTTCTGGTTATGATGTCATACACTGTACAGGGGATCTTTCCTAATGGCTGGTTATGATGTCATACACTGTACAGGGGATGCATAATGGTTGAATATGATGTCATACACTGTACAGGGGATCCTGGCTTACTGCAGGTTATGATGTAGACAGGTTATCCTTGCTATCTGTGGACTATGATGTCATGCATTGTACATGACATCCTTACTAACTGCATTTTATGAGGTCACTGTACAGAATAACTTCACTGTACACAATATCCTTCCTAACTGGGGGTTATGATGTCATGCTTTGGACAAACTATCCTTACTAACACTGAGCTATGATGTCATACACTGTGCAAAATATCCTTACTAACTTCAGGATATTGTGTAATACATTGTATAGGATATCCTCATAACATGGGATTATGATGTTATACAATAAAGAGGATATCCTATACTGTGTCATATTTACCATGCTGTCACAGTAGGGATGGTTAAATTGCACCTTGAGTAGCCTTTACATGTGATGTACTCTGTTCCATCATCAAAATTATACTATGTGACCAGTACTATATCGTATATATACAATACAACTATGATTTTAAATCTTCCTATAAAGGGATCTGCCTGTGTCACCAGCTGTGATGGCATTTTTCCTGGTACAGCATGACCTCAGCTATGGATGCAATGTGGTATAACTTGTCCGTGGTGTACTAGCTCCACCAGTTGTTGTGCTGTCAGAGATATTAGGATAAATACCGCAGGGAATGTTTGTGCTGTCTCTGTATGTATGATGAGCGTCCTCACTGAACAGGACAGAGCTAGCCTGGATCCTCTAACATAGTGCTTAGAAACAATAACTTGTTGAGCTATTGAGGATTTTTTTATATCATAGTTTATCCTCAATTATTCAACAAATATATTAATGGAAATGTGTAGTTAGAGGAAGGCTTTCAGAGCGGTGCTGATAATGTGATCTCCTGGGAACATATCACCATCACACTGCTGTGAAACATTAGTAAGTAACATAAAACAAGGAGGGAAAAGTCCTCTCTATCCTGGGATGTGCCCTACACCTGTGGCCGAGGAACCTCCCCACCCGACCACCGGCTTCTGGGCTACCTGAGCCTCATGATGTGACCGGAGTGCCAGCAAACTCCCTGGTAGTAGGGCATGGTTGCTGGATAATGTAACTACATATATTTTACCGTTTTAGACTCTGGGGTAGATTGGCCATAGCAGCCAATCAGATTCTGCCTATCATTTTATAAGATGCAGTGGAATATGATTGGTTGCTATGGAAACGGTAACGCTTTTCATTTTTAGAAGCTTTAGTAAGTCTACACCACCTCTGTGTCTGCAGAGTATATTACTTCTGATCAGACACGTAAGTGGCCATAGATCTGATTTATATGTGGAAGAGCCATAAAGATGATGATCATGAACCTGTATTATCACACACATGGTAAAGAAGCCATCTAACTATCTTCTGCCCAAATTAGATGACGTCTGCTACCTGTATTTCCAGGTGAAAATAAGACTGAGCCAGCAGGACAGAGAATGGAAGTGTTGGTTCTCTGCAGTATAATTAGATGGGAAATGGGGCAATGTAATGTCAGCATCCTAATTATCTGACCTCTAGATCTAGGTAACACAAGGAAGGAGAGTTGGCTTTTACCTCCTGTATTTATGTCTTTGTCATCCTGGATGAGGGGGGGGGGGGCTTGAAATAGAGGGTCCCTGTTCGGTTAGGGTTTGGTATAGTGAGTCGACACTCATTCGGTCAACATGAGGTTGACAACATATTCCTTATGTTGACATTGACTATGTTGGCATTTTGCAAGTCTTACACTAATGGATTGCCAACATGGTCAGAATGTCGACAGTGTGGTTTTAAGGTAAGGCTAACTCTAACCCCTATGCCAAGGTCGACATTTATGATAACATTCTGGTGTTGTCACCTTAACAGTTCAGTTACACAGAAGGCCAAGGGGTTCACCCCTTTATCTATGACAACTTTCTGCTTTACAGAAAACAATCTCAAGCCAATGTCTTGACCAGAACCTACTTTCATTCTGAAATGGAGACTGCAGGTGTTCCTGTATTCGGCTGTGACCTCCTAATCCTCACCTGGCACAAATACACTACAGATGATGAGAGGTTATTCCAGCCCCTTACTTATGCTGGGCATACACTATACCAGGGCTCGACAAAACCCAGGGGCCAGGTCGCCATGGGGACCAGATTTTGGTGCCTGGCGACCAGATTTTACAGGGAGGGAAGAAGCAGCACCCCATGTGCATAGCACACTTTTATTTGGGGGGGGGGGGGGTGGTTTGGCTCCAACACTTTCGCCCTGGCTCCTGGATTTTAGAAAAATTTGTCGAGGCCTGCACTATACAATGATCTGTCAGATATCTGTCCAATCTGGCTGGTTGGAATGAAAACCTGGTAATGTATGGGAGCCAATGACAATCGTCCATTTGCTCACAAACACTGAAAAACAGACACAAGTTGTCATTCAGACAAATTGGTTTAAAACAAATGAATTTAACCAATTTGAACAATAATTTTTGTCCATTTTCTAGTGTTTTAAGACCATATGGTCAATTGTCATTGGCTGCTCCCATACATTACCAGGTTTTCATTACAACCAGCCAGATTGGACAGATATCTGACAGATAATTGTACAGTGTATGCCCAGCATTACTTTTACATCTCATCTCAGGATGTTTCGTTTATATGACCGACCACACAAGTTTTGAGGTTTTGTGCTGTACGGTGTGATATTATGTACCTGGCATTGTATGTTCCCCCATGTGGTACCCCTGTTGTAAACTTTTTTGTTTATTGCAAATATTTAGCATGGCAGCACCGTGTAGCCCTGGACACCGGTTTCTTGGCAGCGGAGTGGCGTTCGGTTGATCTGCCGCATCTATTTCCCATTAGGGTTTCGTAACTACAGGGAGAGAGAATCAAACATCCTGCTGCCTCTGAACCCTCCAGTATTTACCCACCGAGCCCCTGCCTCAGTGTGCATCGCCATATCAGCTGCTGCTACACTCAGTGGTCCTCTGAGTTTTGGGAGTCAGGAGAAATGCCTACGGCGCCGCCAGGCAGATGGACTCTCCGCATCCTGCAAGCTAATGACATGATTATTCTATGAGGCCTAATGATCTGTCATAAACACGTTACTCTTTGTCCGGAGGGCATGAGATTTATTAGGGAGGGACGAATTAGAGGCCTAATGGGGGGATTAGAGTGTAGCTGCAGAGCTTTGTTGAATAATTTTTACAACACTGTAAATGTTAATACATGAATTTAAGCCTCACATGACCGCGTCACCTGGTGACCGCCGTCTTCACTGTGTGACAGATCTGCTGGAGTAGGAAGTTGTACTACACAAACCTCTACAGCAAAGATAAATAGATACTGTATAATAGGCCCATTTATCCAGAGAATTCGTACCCAGACAGTTCCAGATTCCAGGAAGGAGATAAATACATTTATTGCTGCTAGATAATCCAAAGTGTTTCTTATAAAAGTTACGATGAGGAGCTCCGCTTTACAGTTTAATGAGGGGGTCCGTGTGGGGAGATATGGGGGGTGAGGCGGTTTAGGTTTGATCCTTCAAATTAAAGAAAAAATCACAATACTCCACCACTCCAAATAATACCTGTATTAATAAGTCTTGCAAACTTTTCAAAACTAAATATATGTAAGTGATTGTGGGGGAAGCATTTTTCTTGTGGACATCAGACTTCTGTTCAGTTGGCATTTGAAAGAACATAGGTCCTCATTCAGAGTCGGTCACAAGCGCTGAGCGCTCGCAACTGACTCGATGTTTTGGTCCTGCGCACGCGCAGCGGCCGCCCTGCGCGCGCAAGCCCCGTAGCGAGAAAGAAACTCTCTCGCTCCGGAGCTCACTACAAAAGGGGCGGCTGACGATGTTGATCGACAGCTCGTCCTGTTTTGTGGGCGGGGGTTGGTTACACAAACGGAGGCGTTCCTGATGGAATGCTTGCCGTTTTGTGGGCGGCCGCACTGACATCAGCAGTGATGTCAGTGGGGAGTTTCCTGCTCGATCAGAGCAGGAAGCTCCCTGGGGCTTGCGCTTGCCGAGATCGAACCTTAGGGTCTCGTCGCAAGCCCCAATGGCCACCATCACCCTGGAGGCCGCACTAAAATAAAAGAAGCGCCCGCCCTCATTCAGCGAGAGCGATCGCTTCTTGCGACCGCCTCTGAATGAGGGCCATAGGGTCACTGGTATGTTTTGGCTTAGTTGCGTGTAAATGCTAATACAGGTAAAATCCCAAGTGTGTAATACAATCTATGCGATGACCTCGGACTTTATATGGATGGGCTATGTGGAATGAGTGTAGATTAATGGTCTTCTCCCTGGAATCCTCCAGTGCCTGTATAATGACGTATCTTCGCATTATTGAAATAATTTTTAGGTGTGTTCTAAATATCCTTTTCCAATAGGAGCTTGTCGCTTATATTATCCTTATATTGTAAGTGTATTTTGGCTGTAGGTACCCCCTGTTTGCAGGTGAGTTACTGGGTCACTGAGGGGTCAGTGTGTGTTTTCTCATTCTTGTTGCATATATTCCATTAAATCTTCCAGCGCAGCTTCTGAATCCTATCGTTTTCTAAAGATCTCGTCAAGACTTTTATCTCTACCTCTCTCCTCCCAATCAATATAAGCATCAGTTGTCCTGTCCATAACTAATGAACGCTGACGGGTACAGATTTGTGTGTTATACAATTGCAGTATATCCGTATAGACCATGACATGACCTTCTATGTGGCCTCCCTGGCTCTGAGTTGGTCTCATAATATGTGCTTGTATCACAATGACACCATGCACGTTTCCGTGGGACTGTTATGGAGCATACACACGGTCAGATTTGTCAGACTTGTCAGATTTGTCAGATGAACGATTGAACGATTTTACCAAAGTTTTGAACGATTTGAACGATTTTTCACTGCATTAAAATGAATGGAATCATCCAAGTCTGACTGCAAACCCATCAGATGTCAGATATCGTTATCTGACAAACGGGAACGCGCATCGTTGATCGTCCATCGTTCAGGCATGTCAGATATGAACGATTTTCCTTTCAGATATGAACGACTGAACGATTTTTAAATCGTTATCGTTCATATCTGAAGGAAAAATCTGATCGTGTGTATGCACCATTAGTCTTTAATTTGTCGACTTGATCCCGTCCAATGCGATTTCCTATTGCTGCACCGTACAGAGGGCCTGATTCAGACCCAGACGCTAAGCCGCGATCACTCGCTATGGGCGATTGTCGACCGTCTGCGTATGCATCGCAGTGCGCGAAGCAGTCACTGTGATCGGGAATCGTGCGCTCTTTGCACAAAGACTGAGCGCTACTTTGAGTGACAGCGCCGTTTGTGGGTGGTAACAGGGGAAGGTGCTGTGAAGGCAGGCGTGTCTCTGGGTATCAAAACGGAGTTTTATGGGTGTGCATAATTAGCATGGAAGCGTCATTGTACACGTCACTTGGTTGTATTTCAGCCTGCAGTGCTTGCGGCGGGGTAAGGTCTACCTCAAGCGCTGCGCGCAGCTCTGATGGCTCTCAATGGTTCTGATTAATCATACACTTCCTGGAGATGACGTGTAAGTAAGAAAAGTGGGCGTCTTTATACCGGCGTGCGCTCACTCTGCCGTCGCACTGTAAGACATAGAGGGCGTCCTTATACTAGACAGTGCGATCGTGGAATTTGCATACCCGGCCCCTTTTGGATGCGAGCAATCGCGGCTTAGCGTTTGGGTCTGAATCGCCCCCAGAGACCGCACTGTTACCAGATGACATACAGAGTTTGCAGAGCTGCCCACCTCCTTCCCCCGGGGTACCCCTGTGATGCAGTCTGTTGTGTCTGTGACTGTGCATTCTATTGGTTCAAGTCTTCCCATATGACTACATATGTCCCTCTCTGACTAGGAGGGTAGCAATTAAATATTCTCTTTTACAGTGCTGCTTATTCTCTTTTAAAGTGCTATATAAAAAACTGATGATAGTATACCTCCTATCTTGGTTTGGCTGGCAGTGATCTCTGTCTGCAGATGATACAGAAATATTCTGATGCTGTCCTGCTCCTTCCCCAGGTTTCCAGCTGCCTATCTCCATTCTCCTGGATGACCCTTCACAGACTTAAATCTCTTTTCTATAGAACTCTGCTGATTTCACTCCTTCCCGCACAGCAACTCGTCCCCTTTGTGTGCAGCAGTCTGTCTGAGTACAACTCCAGTCTGTTCAGAAAAGATTGGGTTCCCTGGCGTGTCATTCCTATTCTGCAAATCCCGAAACTGGTTCATAAATCAAACTTAAACTCTTCACTAACTTATAAGGCGCGAAGTTCGGTGGTCTTCTACCTTAACAGTGTGGGCCTCATTAAAAAATTCAATGAAGCCTGAGGGCCACTAAGCTATACTGTGGTATTTAGACTCTGCCCCCTCCTCACACAAATATGTCCCATAACTGCCCCCTCCTACAATTTTAATTAGGTCCCAGAATGGCCCCCCTCCTCCTACAATTATAATTATGATAATAAAACTGCCCCCCTCTTCCATTAATTATGCCAGTAGTTGCTCCCATCCTCAAACAGTTATGTCCCATAACTGCCCCCCCCCCTCTGTAGTGGTCCCCCCCTATGCAGTGCCCCTTATATAGTGCCCCCAGTAGTAGTCCACCTTATGCAGTGCCCCTTATATAATGCCCCCAGTAATAGATATGTAGTGCCCCCAGTAGTGGTCCCCCCTATGCAGTGTCCCCCATACAGTGCCCCCGGTAATAGTCCTCTCCCCCCCCCCCCCGATGTAGCGCCCCCAGTAGTGCCGGCACCCCTATGCAGTGCCCCTTACATATATAGGACAAAAAACAGTTACCTGAATCCCTGCGCATGTCCCTGTCCGCTCCTCCATCCTCCTGGCCCGCTCTGCACTATGGGAGAGACATCATGGCATCATGACTCCTCTCCCATCACCCACTGCGGGAGCCGGATGGTGGAGCTCAGGAGTGAGCTCCAGCCCGGCTTCGGCCGTGGGTGCAGTAGCCAATGAGAGTCTATCTGACTCTCATTGGCTGCCAAAACAAACATACTGCTGCAGGATAGTAAGAGTGTACTACCCGGCATAGGCGGCTGTGTTTGTTTCTGTGTAGTGCGGACCGCACTACACTAACCATCGGCGAGCCACGGGGAACAGCTCCACGGGTTGAAGATCCAGGGCTGCTTTAAGTAATATATCTCTCCTCATCCTTTATTATCCTTCATTTATTCCCTGAAATGCCGTCTTCTGGCTCTCTTCCTGACCTGTCCTGGTGTAACTTCTATCCATTCCTGTTTTCAGGCTTTTTCCCTCGCCACAATAGTTTTATGGAACGATTTACCCCGAAGCATCAGACTGTCACTCAGTGTCCAGACATTCAGGCACTTTCTGAAAACACACGACCTTATGGAGACCTGTTCTATCACCATTCCACCTAGCTAGATGCCCAAACCTGCTCTCTTCCCCTGTGTGTCTTGTGGACATAAACTAGTATTAAGTTGCAGGGACAGACTGTTGATTCTGAATACCCGCTGCTGCCCTTTGCTTGTCCTGACCATAAATCTGCCAGTCAGCACCTTCCTGTAATTCTCCCCTTTACTTGTATTATATAAGATCTTTGATTCCTCAAGTCCTTGTGCTTCAGTCTAATAACACGATCATTACTCTGACAGTGCTGTGGAATATTATGGTGCTATATACAGAAAATGTCATAACTTAAGACACAGAAGTGTAGTGACAACTCACTTGAGGCTTTTCAGCCATCCTGAGAAAAGAGGCGCTGGGAGGATATGTTCCTATTACTCTGTAATTGGACTTGGACTGAGCAGTCTCCGTGACTCATGGCTGATGCTGGTTTCATTTTTAAAACTACTGGTGTGTTAATCAATGCACCATACCATATACTGTCAAAGTGGTGACTTCCCCATTAGGAAGCTAATGTACTTTTTTTTGCTGCGTATGAATACTAATTAGGGCCTGAGTCTGCTGTTCACTTATGAAGGGCAAAGTCGTTTAGAAACCAGTCGTTTGCAAACTGCCGGAGGAGAGGTTACCTGGAAGCGAGTACAAAGGCAATGATCTAACCGTTGTCGGTAACCTGATGTTGCTTAGGTGCCTGCCATGCAGCTTCTGAATACTCCACAGGCCCTGACTTTATATTGTTTACTGTCGGCAACCCAAACCAAGGATCTTCACTAGGACGCTATTTAATCAGGAGATGGTGCAAGCTGTGCCCAGTGCGTTTGTAGTAGCGATGATGCCCAGTAATATGCATGGCAGTGGTACACAGTAATACGTACGTCTGTAGCATTGATGTCCAGTGTGTTGTGCGGCACTGATGCCCAATTTGATGTGCTGCAGTGGCAGTGATACCCAGTGTTATATATGCCTAGTGGTACGTATTGCAGAAGCAGTGATGCACCAGTAAGATGTGCGGCACTAGTGTGATGCACAGTGTTACGTATGTCTCTAGCAGCGCTGCCCAGTGAGATATGCATCAGTGGGGGTGATGCCCAGTGTTATATATGAGACTAGTGGTAATGCCTAGTAGTACGTATTGCAGTAGCAGTGATGCACCAGTAGGATGTGTGGCACTAGCGTGATGCCCAGTGTTACGTACAGCTCTAGCGGCAATGCTCAGTAAGATGTGTGGCACTAGCGTGATGACCAGTGTTATGTACGGCTATAGCAGTGATGCCCATTAAGATGTGTGGCACTAGCGTGATGCCCAGTGCTACGTAAGGCTCTAGCGGCAATGCTCAGTAAGATGTGCGGCAGTGGTACTGGTGCCCATTGATATGCGCAGCATTCGTGGTGATTCCCGGTAATACGATGGTTTAAGTCATGCAAGGTGCACCAAACCATCCCAATTCAATACTTGGGCTCAGCCTTCTGATACCACGTGGCCTCCGTCAGTCACTGTTGCTCCCAATGCTGACCCAGTGGCAACCTGAATCTGGACAGTGCATTGTGCCAAATGCCAGAGATCGCCCCATAGCACACATACATTGACTATATGGTGTGTGATACACATGGATTTAATAACAACCATTATACTTTCCCAGATTCACCGGGAACTTACACTTCTCTGTCACAGGACAGTTATTTCCTCTTATCAGGTGCATGTCCCAGATTTTGTCCTTCTTGCTGTTTGCACCTAATAGATGTATAAGTAGTTCCGTGCTGTCCGGTAGCTTACCTTACTGTACATTACTGCAGAACTTACAGTACGGCGGCACTAATATACCCACTGATGTCACATCTCATGGATACTGCATGTGAGAGCATGTTGTCAGGTCAGTGTGTGTCGCTGCCTTCACCACCATGTGTGTAATTTGTGTAAACACTAATACTGGGGAAGTTGGCGTTTAAAAGAACCACAACGCTGCTGTAATGTTCCAGTCCATGAGCAGCACTTTCCAGACCCATCTTCCTGTGCTACACGTGGTTAGATCATTTTACGCCATTGTTGCAGCAGTTTAGCGTCTTTCCTGGGCAGATTGCATTGTGTAACTTGTATTGGGAGTATGTCATGGTGGAGGTGGTTACGCGACATTAATCCTGCTAAAGTCTGGAGAGCCCCATGCTGCTTTGTTACTTGTGACCATTATCAAAGGTTTATTATTTAACAGAGAGGAATAAGGAAGTCTTATAAATGTAACAAAAATTTTGTGAAAGTAAGTGATACATGTTATAACTCCCATCATCTGTGTAATAATATTATGTACAGAATAGCATTGTATGGCAACTTTGGCTTTTCATTTCTGCAATTTTGTTTGACAAAGGGACTTTTTTGCGGCCCCAGAGGCGTGTAATGTATCTGTTCCGATTCCGTTAGTCGTTATATTTGGTCCGATCAGTAAGCCTGTGACCTGTATGGGTAGAAACGCAGCCTAATGCTGATTTACGCGGCGCTACGCAAGCCCCCCCCCTGCGCTTTCTGCTCCATTACTTCCTGAGCGACGTTTAAGGTCAGTTTATCCAGGATTACCCTGTGACTCGTCATCCGGGGAGATGAGACCCTAGTAATTGGCTCAGTGTTTTATTGTTGCAGCAAGCACCTTGGTTTCCTAAGTTGGCTCCTGTGTGTAATGTCAGATCCGCTCTCCCATGTGTAGTTCTCCTGGACCCAGACATGGGTCCTTGATGCTGTCTGGAAGTGGCGTGTTATAAGCGGAGACCTGCGTCTCCTCCAGCCTTTGTCCCTCTCATTGTCTCACTGCAGTAGGTCAGAGCTGATCTCCGAGAGGAAGGTATAGAATGTATTGTGTCTTGTCAGCCCTCGCTCAGTGGGGTGCAGTGAACATGATACACGACTAAAGTGCTGCAATCTATTCTCTGTTCTGCCACCCTTCCACACATATTTGTACTGGAAGTTCTCTGCACAGCGTGTAAATGTCAGTGGCTTTATGAGGCAATCACATCCTCTGCGCTGAGAGTCTCAGGGGGGGCTATCACCGCGGACCCTCAAGGTCATAGATCACCGAATACCTTTACAGGAGCCATCTGTGACAAAGAGCGGAAATAAAAGGTTCCACCTGCAGCCTCGATCTTCATTAGCTGATAGGAGCGATTTGCAGCATTGGCAATAAGTTGTGCTGTTGGCTTTCAGCCAGGAGGAGCGCTCTCTCTCTCTCTCTCTCTCTCTCTCTCTCTCTCTCTCTCTCTCTCTCTCTCTCTCTCTCACTCTCTCCCTCGCTGTCTGTCTCGCAGACTCTGAGCATTGTGTGTGATTCTATCCAGAAGGCACAAGCTCACCTCTGCTCCTGCACATCTCCCTGTGTGTAACCTGCCGTGATGTCACAAGGGTGGTGGCTATGGGTTCTAACAGAATGAAGTGCTTTCTGCGGACTGGAGAATTGGAATACACTTTGTCAGTAGCTGTATAGAGGGGTCACTGGCTGCGCTTGGCTTCCCTCTTATGCAGCAAGCCGATTCTCTCGCTAATGGGATGTAACCATGTGTAGGAAGAGGATTTAGAAGCTGGGAGATCATGTGGAACCCTGAGTATTCAAACTTAGTCCCTCGCGTGGAGTATCCCTTATACCAGGTGTCGTGCAGGTGTGTACCGCTCTCTCTCTCTCTCTGCCTCACAGCCTTATCCATGTTAACTCTTTCATCGCCCTCCCAGCCAGCAGCTGCAAAACAGGTCGGAGACAAAAGGTGTTGAACTTGTCTGTGACTGGGGGAGTGTGTTTGCGGATTACTTTCAGCGACGTTAATTCTGCATAAGAGCAGATCGGAAAATCTGCATTGCATCCCAGTTTGGCATGGAGGAAGAAAAGCTGTATATTATCCAGCGCTGCTTGCTGGCCTCAATATTACTGATTGCAGGATTTGGGTGGCTAGCCGCTACGAAGGTTGCCAAATGCTCTCCATGTAACTGGCACCTTGTAGTGTGCACAGGGAATAATACTGGTGTCATTGTACTGCATGTTGGCGCAGGTGATGTCTGGAGTATAATCCGTATTGTACATTTATACAACTTTTACTGGACCGATGCAGCTCCCTGTACACCAGGGACACACACCTGCAAGCACAACGGTGCAATTGTGTCAGATAATTGGCTTTAACCCATTGTCTGCGTTTTCTGTGTCACTCGTTTTCCCGCATAGTTGTCGGGTTACGCCGTGCGGTAAGAGTTTCAGGTGTAGGGCACACCTTGGAGAAAGGAATGTGGGAGATTGTGCAAGTGGAGCGTTCCACAGATATGACTCGTTCCCAGGCTGGTTACTGATTACACCTTGCTGTTGGCAATCTGCTCTCCATACTCGGGTTAATGGTAGAGAAATGAACGC